>VUQR01026713.1:29361-39973 GCA_015108515.1 Hemichromis elongatus | reverse complement strand
CGGATTACTCAGCTTCTTATATCCTCCCCTGGCCCCCACCTAGTTGTAAAAGCTCGCTCTTCACATGTTTTTCTAATTCTTAGCGAGCCTGACTTCTGATCTTGGCTCCCTGTCTCCATGCTCTAACCAAAGGTGGGGGCATGGAATGTGGTCTGTCTCTTCTATGATCGGCACAAGGTCCTCTGCACAGAACATCCTCTTCATGATTTAGCCGTCTGAAATGTCACGAAAACAGTGTAACACATTCACAGCAGATCAATGGTAGTGCACACCTGTCTAACAGAATTCACATTCTTTTAACCTAAAAATATAATGGAGACTAAGCTACATACGCCGCACACAGTCTAGACGAGAGGATGTTATATGATCTACAGCTGTTAACATAATTCAACTATCTTGACTACAGATATAAGATAACGTATGTTTAGAATAATAATCTCACAATTTACAGTAACGTGACGCGCGGGTGAATAAAAGCACGGCGTGTTTGCAGGCAGTCGCCACCACGCACGCGTTTCTCCTCCGTACGCCGTCACCGGGAATGTTAAACAAATGCTCAACAAGATCTGGGCTTGATTTCACGAGTTCAACTGGTGTTGTTGTATTTGCTGGAACTCTCAACGTGAGGTCCAGAGAGATGCCGGTAAGGTGAGGGAGGTCGTCATCAGGCCGAAGGACCCAAACACACCAGTCAACAACGAGCAGCTCAGCAACAGCAAAAGGCCAGAAATATTTAAAGTGCACAATTACAAAAAAACTGCTTGAGAAGTGAAACCACGGCGACGCCTTCATCAGTGAGTCTGTGCAATCCACCCGATACGCTCAGGAACGGGACGGCTAGCAGAGCCGCAGTCTTTGGATGGCTCGCTCTGTTCAACTTTTCCCTGCTGTCACATCCTGAACCCTGATGTGCACAAAGGCTCAGCCAATAACGGCTCTCCCTGAAGCTTCATCAGCTTGGCTGCAAAGAAAACACTTTCAGTTATAATTTATATCACAGAGGTGAAAGCATGACGACTTTCAGTTTCATTAAAAAGAAAAGCGAGCATGAAAACACTCGCCTCGTTATAAATCACGGACGGTTTCTGTCTGGAAACATGAAACTATTTGAGCTTCGTTAACATTTGTTCATCTTTTGGTTGTGATTGGCTTTCTTGGTATGCAGCTCTGTTTTAATAAAGATTAATTCTGGCTCACTGTGTTGAACAGGGGACTCTTAAGTTGAAAGGGTTCTGCCCAGGGCCATTTCCTGTGTGTCTAGAGGATGAACTGAGGGGCTGATATCAGACAAAGAAGGATTGTTGTGAACTGTGATTCATGCAAAGCTGCTCTGCTGGAGTCCCAGAGTGCAAAATGTTGTCTTCTTTGTGTGTTCAGAGTGCGTGGTCATGGCGGCGGAGGATAGAAGCCAATCAGGCGGCAGCGGCACCATCACCGTGAGGCTGCAGAGCAAAGACAGAGACTCTTCTCAGGAGTTCTCTCTTCACAGAGTTCGTACCTCCTTCTTCTCCTTGCTTCTCACAACAGCACATTAACACCAACGATGTAACGACGCCGTCTGTTTGTTCCTCAGGAGGCGCCGCTCAGGTCTGTCTTCCTCCAGTACCTGTCCAAGATGTCTGACATGGATCAGAAGAAAGTGTGCTTCCATTTCGACGGCTCCAAAGTGACGGGCAGCCAGACGCCGGCGCAGCTCGACATGGAGGACGGTGACATCATCGAAGTCTGGGTCTGAGTCGTCCTCGTCAGCTCTGCGCTTTATTTGAGCGTCACTGTGATCGTTTCAGACGTCACTTTATTCTCTGATGCTGACGATGGGACGTGAAGTGACAGCAAAAACCAAGTGCACGGATCAGGTCACTGCTGTGACTTTGCCATGTCTGTGTCTGCACTAAAGCTGCTTCCTGTTTTTGTTTTTCTGTGTTATTTTTATCAAAATCAAAATAAAAGCAAAACAAGCTGAACTCACTTAATTTCCATGATTGAGGTCATGATGAAAAAACCTCCACTTGTAAATGGTAAAAACATGGCCGCCGTGGAGGCTTCAATGTGAACAGGGAATAGTACTGTAAATAAAAGATGGACACAGATGGTCCTGAAAGATGAAGTTTACTGTGTTTTGTAAAATGTTTGAGCGAATGGCCTGTTGGCTTTTTTGGACGTGACGATCTCAGGGGGGCCATGTAGAACAAACTACATGGCCCCCTGAGTCACAGACTCACCGGCCTACAGTCAGGGGCACCGCGGCACCGCACCGTGGCACCCCACCGTGGCACCTTGTTGTCATTGCTTCAGTTGCTGCGGGTTCCCTCTTAAAAGTAAAAGTTGTGTCAAAAAAAGGCAAAATTCTTTTACAAATAAAGAACGAAAAGGCAAGTTTGGCAAAAGTGTTATTATTTATTAAATTTAAGGTTTTATAATTAAAAACCTATCAGTTTTACCAGGAAAAAAAGGACAAATTTACAAGGAAATTTAGTAATTTTATGAAAAGACACTGGTAAAAATACAAGGTGAAAAATATATCATTTACAAGAGAAAAAGCAAATTTCAATTAAAAAAAATTAGAAATTTTGCTTTAAAATTTTTTAAAATGTATAAGAAAACACGTGACCCTACATTAGACGTACTTAGACCGTGCTGGGAGAAGACCAGGAGGGAGTTAAAGAGCTTTGGATGGGTGGTGGGGGGAAGAGCTAGTGAACTAGAATTGGACCACTTGGACATAGGTCAGCGAGTGCCGAGGCCTGCAATCCCTCCATGGATACTTCCTGAAGCAGTTGTAGATCTTGCTTTATTGTGCCGGAAGAGTAAGGATGGAGCAGGCGGTCTAGACTTCGATATGGTTCAGGGTTACATAGATCGGTATTGTGGGTATGTGCAGGTGTATACGGATGCTTCAAAGAATCCAGCTGGTCAAGTGGGGGTGGCAATAGTGATTCCAGACTTTATGGTAAAAATTGGGAAAAGGGTTAATAATGGATTGTCTGTGTTTACGGGAGAAATGATAGCAATTCTGTTTCTGAGAGAAGGAAGGTTGTTTGGGAGGAGATGAAGGGGTTTTGTTTGTTTTTTTTGAGCGTGATTTCTGTCCAATTCAATTCAATTCAATTTTATTTATATAGCGCCAGATCACAACAACAGTCGCCTCAAGGCGCTTTATATTGTACAAAAGTACATACAGAGAAAACCCAACAATCATATGACCCCCTATGAGCAAGCACTTTGGCGACGATGGGAAGGAAAAACTCCCTTTTAACAGGAAGAAACCTCCGGCAGAACCAGGCTCAGGGAGGGGCGGCCATCTGCTGCGACCGGTTGGGGTGAGAGAGGAAAATAACAGGATAAAGACATGCTATGGAAGACAGACAGAGATTAGTAACAGGTTCACTCCATACCAGTGGTGGCGGTAATGCACCATGCAGTTGTTTGCCAACCGCCAATAATACGTACAAGAAGAAGAAAACACGTGAATTTCGGTAAACGGGTGTCACGTGAGCTGTGAGCGGAAGTGGCTGTCAGAGGTGTCATGGCGCCGGTGAAGAAGCGTCTGTCCTGGACCGTCGGGCTGTAAACGCTTCGTTGACGATAACGTCTCTAACCCGACGTACGGCTCGTGTTTCTGTTTGACGGCGTCCGGATGGAGTCCGTCTCGAGCGTTTAGCTTTGCGAGAGGAAGTGAAGATTTGGAGCAGAGAAGAAGAAAAAGCCGCCAGCCTGACTCATCCTCACAGGTAAACAACAGCAGCGGGCCCACGGAGCTGCTCTGCAGAGGTCCGTTTAAAAAACGGCTAATTTAGCGTGGCTTAGATTTTCCTCGTCCGTGATAATTAGATTTTAGCGCTCCTGACTCGTTTGTCAGCGCGGACCGCGGCGCTCGGTGATTCGCTAAAGAAGCCCACAAGATCATTTAATCTCGGCAGAAACAAAACGCGTTTGAAAATGTAATTCAAATGATAACCGAATTTATCAGCAAAGTTTTGATATGTGCTCTGACAAATCTCCGCTCATTAAAAAAACATCACACATAAGCGTGTTTAAAACAAAACACATAAGTCTCAATGTTTTGCACTTCCGTCCTTCCTGGGCTGCTTAGCTGGACCTTCATTTCCTAACTCTGTGATAAAAGAGCCGAATTTACCGCAACACGCATTAAAGGTTATTAAATCACATTTCAGCTCATTAAAATTAACTATTATTTATCTTTGATTGCAGAACAAATACAGTTGTGATAATTACGAATCGAGTTTAAAGGCCTTTAATCCTCTTTCAGCCCTTTCAAAGTAAAACTCCTAACTGGGAACGTTTGAATGGAGTTTTATCACATGTCTTATCTGTTAAATGTTGAATTTATGTGAAAATTCTTAAGAATGTGTTAAAGTTGAATAATGTTTATTAGTATAACATTAAAGTGGGACATTTGAATGGAGTTTGGTGCTCTGCCCGCTCTCCTTTAACCTCTTCAGCTGCTGCCTTGTTTAAACAGTCTTTTGTTTACTTGCGCTATTGATGAGGATCCAATCCTCCGCTGATCAATGCGATGAGATTGCAAAGGGGCAAAGGGTCACCTGGACACGGCTTATCTTTATTAGACTCACTTAACAGCAGCTTTTCCTTCTGTATGGAAGCAAAACATCAGAATGACATCAGCCTGAATCAAACGTGAGCTCATTTAGGAGCAGTAAGGATGGACGAATGGTGCTGAACAGAGTCCAGGGTGGTGGTTGGTGCTCAGTAGCTGGACTGTTTCGGTTTATTTGCATGTAATCATGTCATAAAACCAGCATTCAGTTCCACTCCTGTGATATCTAAGTGCTTTTATTTGAGCAGAGGGAGCGACGAACCACCTCAAAGTCGCACTTTTAATTCAATAAAGTCAAAACAAAAAGTAAGAACAGAGCCGCGCAGCGTTTGATGTTCACCGCGTCAGCAGATCGTCCTCCTCCTCCGCGCCGTGGAGCGTCACATGGCCGTGGTTTCACTCGCTCGGCTTCTCCTTTCTTCTTCCTCTTCTCCCGCCTTCATCCTCGGAGCTCCTGCCGAGCTTTCTGATGCCAGATGAGGTTTGCGAGTACCGCGTCATGTGTTCACCCGGACGAGCGGATAAACTGGATTTTCCAGCCGCTCAACATTCACTTCCTCTGCGCGTGTAAACACGAACGCCATCATTTACACAAAGTTGATATGGAACCGAGAAACATCAGCGTCTCAAAAAGAAACCACTGAAATCAGTCAGCTGTTTTGCTTCTTTGAACACCTGTTTGCACTTTTCGGCTTCGCACACATATTAACTGTATTCATGTTGTACTTCACTGTAAGCTGTACAACTAGCAAAAGCAGAAGAACAGCGTGACAGGATCGAGTTCCAGCTGGTCGTGGAAAAGCAAATATTTCACACTCGCTGTTGCGTCACTCTGTGTTGTCACTTCCTGCTGTCTGCTGCAGGTGAGCGATGTGTCAGTATCCGTTTGGATCAGTTTTCTTACATGACGTCTCCCCTAACTCAGGGTAAAGAATCCTGCCGACTGATAGGTCGGGTCAAGCCCCGCCTCTGGTCAAATGTAGTTCTGTTCAGACCTTTTTGAGTAATGCTGCTTATAGACGGGATATTGAGTCGGGGAAGGGCATGCCCTGATGCTTGGTCACATGACTCCAGGTCACACGGGTTTGAGCGATCCTGCTAACGGACTGAACCTCCAGTCAAAGGAGGATTTAGTGATGTTTTCAAAGGGTCCGTCTGGCAGAGGACCCAGACCGGCGCCCTGTGGACCCCCGCGGGGGAGCACGACGGATCAGTGAGTAATTACTGTCTGACCTCTCTCCAGCGGCAGCCATGTCTCAAGGCGAGCTGACGTCAGACTCCGCGCCCTTCTTCTCCTCTGACAGCGAGGCGGAGGGTCCAGAGGATCAGGGCACCACGACGGGGGGGCCAGATGACGAGTCACCCAGCGGGGTGTCCAGAGTGCGGGCGATGCTGATCGTCTTCGTCCTCTGCTACATCAACCTGCTCAACTACATGGACAGGTTCACCGTGGCAGGTACGCCGCTGCTGGGAATCGGTCCGCATTCGTGTGTTTGACACAAACGTGTTGGTCCAGCGCGTGGATGAGAAGTTATTACCTGCTGCTGATGCCAGAGGTGTTTGTTTTGTCCACCAGGTGTTCTCCCTGACATAGAGCACTACTTTGGGATCAACGACACAAAGTCTGGCTTACTTCAAACAGGTAAGACGGAGAACTCCAATAACTCATCGTGTAGCAGCACTTTTGTTCCATGAAAAGATCTTTTCTTTCATTTTCAGCACAAATGTTGCTGCAGACAAAGACGACGAGCTGCTAATGGTTAGTGTAGTGGTTCCTGAGCAGGTGTGAGGTCACCTGCTCATCGTGCACACAGGTAGAAGTCTTCATGTCGGAACCATAAACTAACCTAAATACAAACCTTCTCTAGTGTACAGGTCATGTTGGACATGTCTCATGTTGGACATGTCTCACAGTCACTCGAGTCACATGACAACAGGTCACGTTTTCAGGTGTTTCACCTTCTGACTCTCAGAACGTTCACCTGCGCACTTCCTTTCAGTTTTTATCTGCAGCTACATGTTCCTGGCTCCTGTGTTTGGTTACCTGGGCGACAGGTACAACAGGAAGTACATCATGAGCGGCGGCATAACGTTCTGGTCACTGGTGACGCTGGCCAGCTCCTACACGCCCAAAGAGGTGAGAGTCTCGTGAGAAATGTTTGAACGCGGGAGGAACAGGTTGGTGAAGCGAGGTGTGAACGTGCGTGTTCTCCTGCCGCAGCACTTCTGGGCGCTGCTGCTGACTCGTGGTCTGGTCGGAGTCGGCGAGGCCAGCTACTCCACCATCGCCCCGACCATCATCGCCGACCTCTACGTGAAGGGCAAGAGGACCAACATGCTCTCCATCTTTTATTTTGCCATCCCTGTGGGCAGGTAGGTGTTGACTTTAACCTTCGCTCGACATTTGTACCGATCATCCAGAAAGTTTCGCGATGCTGAAACTGCGAAACACGAGGACCAAAACGTCCAAAGTAAAATAACTAAATTATCTAAATTGAATAATTCATTATAATATTATTGATATTCATTAAATCACACCTGAGAAATCCAGGAATCGTTCCTGTTGGCAACACATTTACTTTATTATTATAATTATTGTTCATATTAAGTAAATATTCCATTTTCAGTGTTATGTGTGTGTCGTTGCACACTTTGTGCCTAAAAAGTGACTAAAAAATAAAACTATTCCTTTCCGTGGTTTGATAAATTATTTTGGCGTGAATGAATTTACTTCCTGTTTCCGCTCCGTGTCTTCGGGAGTTTTCATGTCAGACAGGAAGCGTGAATGACCTCCCTCTCTTTGTCTCCCCTTCCCGTCAGCGGTCTCGGATACATCGTCGGCTCGCAGGTCAGCAGCAGGGCGAAGGACTGGCACTGGGCGCTGCGGGTGAGCCACACAAACATCTGCTGCAGCTGTGTGCTCTCCAGCTGTTTTCCTCCAGCTGATGAGCGTTTGCGCTGTCCTTCCTCCTTCAGGTGACTCCGGCTTTGGGGCTGATCGCCGTGCTGCTGCTGCTGTTAGTGGTGAAGGAGCCGAAACGAGGAGCCGTCGAGGCCCGACCCGAGAATCACCTGCACCAGACCAGCTGGCTCGCCGACCTGCGTGACCTCAGCAGGAAGTAGGTCACCGCTGTTCTCAATAACTATCCTCAGTTATTACAGTTTATTTTTAGGCTTGGAAAATAAAGCCACGGTCCGCAGATTGTCCATCAGTGATCGCATCGTCTCCACACTCATCAGTCAGAAACATGCATCTGTACTGATCTAAACAGGGAGCTGCTCTCTAAAACACGCGTACAAATCGAAAACCGCAGGCTCTGAATATCCGACACGCTCGCCGTGACGCTGCAGTCCCGTCCTGATGGGAGGGGGAGGTTCATGGGCTAAACAAGGACACAGCCAGCTCATTTCAGTAATGACCGACTCCCTCTGACGGGCCGGATCCAGCTCGCTTCTGGTTTGGTCACAGTGCTGTAATACTGGGATACGTGGGACTCTGAGGGTGTGGACTCGGTAAAGGGTTAGAGGGCAGAGGAAACGTTTTGGCGTCACGCATGCAGTTCTGAGACGTCCACGGGCAGAAAATCATGTTTTAAATGATTCATTTGAATACTCTCTTCCCCAAAAACAGCTGAGCCCACGCCGTTCTGTCACCCCGCCTCTTTGGTAAAGCCAGACAGTAGTTCATCTTTAATGCTTTGCTGCGTGCAGACGTTCAGCTGCTTTCCATCTGTCTCCTCCGCAGCTGCAGCTTCATGTTGTCCACGTTCGGCTTCACGGCCGTGGCGTTTGTGACGGGCTCCCTGGCTCTCTGGGCGCCAACGTTCCTCTTCAGAGCGGCCGTCTTCAACGGGGAGAGGGCTCCCTGCATGGAGGCCCACTGTGAGTCCTCAGACAGGTAAACGTGACTCTACACCTCACACAGGTGATGGCCTCAGAGAAGGCGACTGCTTGATAAACGCGATCCCGATGGAGGAACGTATCATCCTTATGGTTTGTTTTTTCTCCCCAAGTCTGATTTTTGGGGCCATCACCTGTGTCACCGGCGTGCTGGGCGTGGCCAGCGGCGTGCAGGTGAGCCGGCAGCTGAGGAAGAAGACCCCCCGAGCTGACCCGCTGGTCTGTGCCGCCGGTCTGCTCTTCTGTGCACCGTTCCTCTACCTCGCTATCATGTTCGCCCAGGCGAGCACCGTCGCCACCTACGTGAGTCCTGCCTACAATCACAGCCATCCACCTGTCTGTCCAACCACCCAGCCATCCACCTGTCTGTCCAACCACCCAGTCATCCACCCGTCTGTCCAACCACCCAGCCATCCACCCGTCTGTCCAACCACCCAGCCATCCACCCGTCTGTCCAACCACCCAGCCATCCACCCGTCTGTCCAACCACCCAGCCATCCACCCGTCTGTCCAACCACCCAGCCATCCACCCGTCTGTCCAACCACCCAGCCATCCACCCGTCTGTCCAACCACCCAGTCATCCATTTGTCTTTCTTTCATCCGTTCATGCACTTGTCACCGTTCAACATCCATCCAGGCTGCCAGAGAGTCGTGGAGGGTCTCTGTTTGAGTTTTAGCATTTGTAATGACACAAAGATGGCTGATACGCCTGTAGAATAGCTCCCCCTGCTGGTTGTTCGTTCATATTTTTTCTGTTCGCCCCTCCAGGTCTTCATTTTCTTCGGGGAGACGTTCCTGTCCATGAACTGGGCCATCGTGGCTGATATTCTTCTGGTGAGAGTCACATGTCTCCTGTTGGACTCCAGCATGAACCTGATTATTTACAGATAGCTTGTGATGCGTACATGCCGTTTGTGTGGCACTTTCCCCTTAGTGTGTCACTGGGTCGCTCAATAGCGACATCTGCTGGATAAAAAAATAATAATAATTTAAGGCAACCTGGAGAGCAGAGAGCGATGTTTACATAACAGCTGATGATTAATACAAAATGTCAAATGCAGAATTTACAAAAATGTTTTTTACTAGAAGGAGAGTGAAGGTTTAGATGACGAGCCGATTCTCCGTCTCTGTTTCAGTACGTAGTCGTCCCCACACGACGCTCCACAGCCGAGGCTCTGCAGATCGTCGTGTCTCACCTGCTGGGAGACGCAGGAAGTCCCTATCTGATAGGAGTGGTACGTCGGGACGCACAGACACACACAGACACACACACACAGGTTGTTGTTGCTGAGTGATGAACGGCGTCCATCTTGAACATTAGCCCCTCCTCTTCCTCTTCCTGTGTCTCAGATCTCCGACTATCTGAGGAAGAACGACTCCTTCCTGTGGCAGTTTCGGTCTCTGCAGCTCTCCATGCTGCTTTGCGCCTTTGTGGCCGTGGTGGGCGGAGGTTTCTTCCTCGCCACCGCAGTCTACATCGAAAGAGACCGCGAGCGGGCCGAGAACTACGTCCCCACAGGTGAGACCCTCCTGCCTGTTTTGCTTTCAGCTGATTGGACATCATTTCTGCCGTTTCAGGCTGTGTCGACCTCGTGACTCTTAACACGCGTCGTGTTGGTTTGTTTTTAACAGATGAGCCGATCGTGGTGCCGAAAAGTGGGCGCTCCACCCAGGTGCCGGTGTCCAGCGTGCTGATCTGAGGAGCCCGGCGGAGGTTCTTCTCTACCTGCGGCTGATTGTGTTTCACCTGTCGGGGCCGCAGACTCTCTGCCGTGCAGAAACGCTTCAGGAGACTTTTCATTTTTGCAGATTTTATTACTTTTTATAACTTTTTCTTGCCAGTAAGCCTTGAGGAGAGCACGTTCTTTCGCTCGCCTCTCAGCACGGCGGACATGTTTCAGAGCGCTTTACGGCGTCGAGACTCGACCAAAGCTGCTCTGTAGACTTTACTGACCCCACACTAATTAGTTAGCAGCTGATCTGTGATCAGGCAGGAGGCAGAAAGACGACTTCCTGCAGACGCGTCGTTAATCACTTTGATCAGCGTGTTTGTAAGTTTGAGCTGTTTCATTAGAACACTAACTCTCTCCTGTTTCCTTCAGCGCCACGATCGTTTCATCTTTCATGAGCCC
>VUQR01026713.1:4463-24805 GCA_015108515.1 Hemichromis elongatus | reverse complement strand
AATACTATCTGTCATGGATTAAGCCTTGAGCTCAACATTACTGAAATAGTAACTTTGACTATAGCCTCCTAGGACCAGGCGTCCACATATGTGGACATCACATTTTGGGTTGTCTAGACTAAAATACTAAATTGTGCTCTACAAGGGGCTGATATCCACTTACAAGGACATTATACTGACACTGTTCTATTGAAATTTTAAACAAATATATTCATATGTGCATCTCATTTTTCTCAAAAAAAAAAATCAGGTAAAAAAAAAAAAAAAGCAAATCTGGCCATTCTTTGCTTTTACAGTCATCAGTCCCCATCAGCCCAAATAGCACCGAGAAACCAAACATGCCGTGAAGGCGTTCAGGTCTCAGGACAATGGTGAGAGGCTGGTGGAGGTTTTCAGCCAGCGTCTGATTTCAAACGCGGACTTAGACTCGGTCTTGGACATGTTTTGTTTTTTTGGCTGATTTAGAGCTGACCTAGTTTTGTGTCTTCAGACCATCTCTGTGTCTTCTGGGTTTAGACTCGGGTTTAGAGGTGACTCTAGACCCAGTTTCAGACTGGGGTTTACACCGACTGGTTCTGACTGAAGTTCATTTGGACTTTTTGGACAGATTTGTTTTGGCAGATTTCTGTTGCCTGTCTGTAACTTTAGACTTTCAGATGTGGCTTTGGGCTTGGTTTCAGCCTAATCCACTGACCTAATCTTAGCTTTAGTTTGAGCAGATGTGATGCACCTTTGGACAGATTTCTAACCTGGTTTTGAAGATTTCGAGTCCAAAACATATTTTATAAACTTCGTATATTGTTGGCATTTGAAGTAACTGGTTTAAAGCATCGTTAGGAAGTTGATGTAATAATATGAAAGGATGTAATCGCTCACGAGCTGAGTTTGATGTTGAGCTTTGAGGTGTGGTGCATGATTTTTACTGCAGATATTTGATTTTTTAGCTCTGAAAGATGTGCAGCTCAGCTCAGATCAAACCGATTAAGCACCATTATCAGTCAGTTTGTTTCCCTTCCACAGCTGTGACCTTATTAGACGAGCTTCTGTTTGCTGACAGAGTTTAATAAAAACCTTTCGGGGGTTTTTGTGGCAGGCTCAACATTTGCAAGATGGCGGCCTTCCTTGCTGCAGTGCCGAGCTGATGTTTGTGAGATGCAGTAAAAGCTGCAAAGCCGAGAGCGGAGATGTTCGGGTTTCCATCGTCGTGTTTTCTCTGAAGTGTGTTTCCAGCGTTCGGAGCCGGGCGGCTTGCTGGAGACTTTTGGGTTTGCAGGGGAAAGAGAGCGAGCAGTACCAGTCAGTCGCACCACGTGCTGGATGGTTTTCCTTCCTGTGTGACGCACCACTGAGAGCAGATTAGCATCACACTGTTCTCTGTGATAACTCAGGAAGGTGAAAACCACCAGTTATTTAAGAAAATAGGACAGCCGGTTTTATTTGAACAACTCAGCTTCCTCGTGTTCACGGCCTCGTGGGACGAAGACGAGCACACGAGCGTTTGTCAAACCCAGCTCGTGCTTGTTGTGACAAAATGAGTCCGATTATGATCTGAGATGAGCTTTCCTGGTCATTCCTGACAAGTTTGCAACGCGAAAATCTGTATTTTTTATTTTATTACGTGCCGGTACAAAAGAGACCTGCAGACACATCCCGCTGCTTTATTAGAAAATCAAACCCTGCCAAACCAAAGTGAAATAATGTAAGCTGCTCTCTGTTCGGTGTCAGGTGTTGCGGAGCCACCGAGGTCCACGCTAATGTTAGCCTCATCGTGCCGTCCCTTATTTCTGCTTTTACTCAAGTACACGGTGAGACCTAAGTGTGTCAAAGTGTGACTTTAGTTTGGTCCTTCGGGTCGGAGGTCGTCTGATCCCACAGAGTCTGGGCTCCTTCACGTCTGTGGGTGGACGTTTGGGTCCGTGGTGTTGCTCCAGCAGGGATTTGGTGTTTGTTATGGAGATGCACCGTAACACACACGAATCTCTCCTGTACACGGCCCATCATAAGCATCCGTAGGATTTTCAGAGTCAGGACTTCATGCAGGTTTTCGTTCGTTTTTTCTGACCTTACTGCAGGTAACAGTCAGAGTTGAGCGGGTGCAGCAGCCCTCAGCTCTGCACACATGCACTTCTCCTCCAGTGATGTAGAACTGTAGCATGAAACCGTTTGTCAGCCAGACCACAAAGGTTTCTGGTTTTTATGTCTCATCCAGCGCAGTTCGAGTCGGCGTTATGAACCTGAGGAGGACGGCTTTGATCGCACAACTTCTGAACATCTAGCTTCAGAATCTGAATTAAACTGAAGCTTTTGTTTTGTGTTTGAAGCCAGTGGAAATTCGACTTGTTTGTGCAGCTTCATTGGTGGAAGTTTCCAGTTGCTGTGTTCAAAAGCCGAGAAAAACCACAGAATAAAAAACACCAAACTTCCAGAGAAGAGACGGCTCGCGGTAACAATCCTCCACGCTCACGTTTAAAGACTTGTTGTTGTGAGGAGCTGGTTTTTCACGGCTGAGCTGAGACTCTCTGTTTTTTATTCTAACCAGTGTGCACGTTTGTGGGACACTTCCTGCTTCCTTTTTAGCATTAAATGGGGAAACACAATCACCAGCAGACTCTCAGAGAATAGGAGCTCATGCGCTCTGCGGTCCACGGGTCCCTGGACGCCTGCTTTAGATAAACAGGCTCAAACTAGAAGATGGAACCTTTATCGCAAAGTCTCCAATATTTTCTCCTCCTTATGTTAAAAACTCAAAACACAATGAGTGGATGTAGTCCAAACCATAACCCTAACCCCTGCTGGGGCCACGGACTGTTTACGAGTTACTCCTAACCCAAACAGGTCAGGGACTCCTTCACCAGAGACAGTTGACTTTCTTTCAGGTTTAAAGAAAGTTGTTTTTAAAGTCCATATTAAAACATCACCCAGTTTCGTGGCTTGTAGCCATGGTTTTTTACTCAGAGTGCATTTATATGTTTCCCACTGCGCTGGCTAAACTATCCGATCGAGAAACGCCCCCACACCATGACGCTGCCGCCACCGTGCTTCACTGGAGCTGATCACATACACACACACACACATGCTTATATAGTGTGTGTGTATATAAATCTAAATGCTTCTGCAAACAGTATAATCATGCTTTTATTTGTTGAGCGATGAGATCAATAGCAGTAAGAGAAAAAGGGAAGGTTTGCAAGGTGGTGAGACCTGCTGTGATGTACGTAAGCTGAGCTGAAGATGCTCAGATGTTCTCTGGGACAGAGTCCATCACAGGGACAGCTCCGAGTTGGAGAGGCTGGGATGGACTGTGCACGTGCAGAGGAGGAGGGTGGATGATGAAGATGGAGCTGCCAGGCAGGAGGAGAAGAGGAGGGCTGTTAGTTTTTTCTCTGTGTTTTCCTGTTGTGTAGATTGATGACTGATAACAAAGCGAAAGTAAACTTCAGAATCTGAACATGACTTCAGACTCAAACACACCTGATAAAGTTCAGGATTTCTTGTTCCAGGTTTGATCAAAGTCTGCTTTAAACAAGTAAAGTTACTCGACCTCAGTCGTTCTTATCTGAGGTGACGGAGTGAAAGTTCTGACCTGCGATCTTCTCCTTTCCCTCTCAGATAAACCATGGACTTCTCCTTGTTCCTCATTCTTCTGTCGGCCGCCGTCTTTGTCTCCCTCGTCCTCCTGGCCGTCATCTGTCTGGACTGCAGGAACAAAGGTCCACTGCGTGGGTGAAAGTTGCACTTGACACTGTCTCAACCTGTGGTGAACCGCTGCTAACCACAGGTTGACCTGACTCGAGCACAAACCACCCTGTGGTTTTCAGAAACGCCTTTTATCTCTGACTCAGACCAGATCTTTCACACTCATCGTGTCCAGCACGTCATCTTCTGAGATTTCTGCTTTGAGCTACTGACAGATTATAGTCTCTCTCTTTTCTCGCCCATCAGGGTCCATCCAGCAAACAGCTTCAGAAGAGTACATGTAAGTGTTTTCATCTGCATCAGAGAGAAACTTTACTTTGCATCCATGAGTTTAAGCTTAAAACCTTTTTCCTTTTAGACCGACTGGATTCAGAGTCATCCATCCAGGTACGTCTGAAGCAACAGTCCATGAACACGTGTTTTATTCTGCTCGGTTATACTGATGTCGGCCTTTACTGCACATTTCCACCTCTTTGATTTTATTTTGCGTGATTCACATTTCAAAATAATCTGTCTCTTAAACAAGACATTATTGCTGTTTCTTTAAGCTCCTCCCTCCATGCATGATTGGCCAACTTCTAGAAGCCTTGTGAGCGGCAGCATCAGCGTTGGTGAGCTTTGAAATCAGCCAAAGCGTTGGTCTGATGTGCATGAATTTTCTGTGTGCTTACCTTCGAACTGTGGTCACACACCAGAACTGTGTGTGTGTGTGTGTGTGTGTGTGTGTGTGTAAAAGCAATTAATTCAAATTAAATAACTAATGGGAACATTATATAAGTGCAACTAGCTGATGTAATCTGCATCTGTTGTTAAAGAATTGTGAACAGAGGCAGATTACAGCTAGTTCAGTTTGATGGAACTAAACTAACTAATAAAAGTGAAACTGTGACTTTGAGCTTTTAGCAGAATCGGTCACTGACGTCATCCGCTCCCGAGGATGCAGGACGGCTCTGAGGATGCAGCAGAGTCACTTAGAAAAGGATATGAGTGCTTTGTGTCATGGAGCTGAGAAACCTCTGAGGATGATGATGTCGTCTTTAACTCTGAAGATCATGAAGCTAATGCTAATCTGTGTTTCAGCCCAGCCGACCCCACCCCCGAACGCCATCATCGTTACAACCCCTCCACCTGACCCTCACCTGCGGCCTCCTTTGTAAGTCCCTCTGTCTGATGAGCCTGTTAAACACACCTGGTTCAGGTGGACCGGTTTGTTAGAGACGCAGCAATGGAGCCGACTGCTCCTGGGACCGTGCAGAGCTTTACTACTGGTTGTGTGATGTGCACAGATCTTCGTGAAGGCAGATTTGGACTTTTTCCTTAAATAGCGTTCTCTTTGTGTTTCACAGTTCAAATTCAACCAAACCTGAGCGCAGACCTTACACCCCAACAGAAACCGGTGAGACTGAATTAAAACGTGCACCTGCAAAGGACAAAGCATTATTTAAGTTCTATTTTTCTGTTTTACCCAAACTTATTGCTCCATTTCTGTCCTGCAGAGAGCAACCCGAGTTATGAGAATCCAGGTACCGGTATACCCTCCTCTCTTTACAATCAGACCTGTTTGCATTTGCACAGTGAGTCCAGCATCAGTCAGTCACGTCTGCAGAACAGATGAAGTCCAGATTATCAGATGCCCAGGCAGAGCTGTGGTCCAGAGGATCAGTCCCATTCTGTCACTGGATTAAAAACATCTCATTTTTGATGAGCCACATGCTTGATTAGCATTTTTGCTCGATGTACACCGGCTTGTTGCTTGTTCTGTCCTTGAGTCCAGCTCAGAGAGGAGTTGAATAAAGATATTTCATATTTCATCCCAGAGGCTGGGATCTGACAGTGTTTAGACTGGTTTCCAACGTCAGAGGAGGTTCATGGATGTAGAGCAGGACATGCAGAGTTGTTGGATGCTGGGACTGGAGGAAGTAGAGGTAGATGAGTCGCTGTGGTGACCTCTAAAGGGAGCAGCTGGCAGATGGTGAAGATCTACTGTTAAACTCAATATTGTGACATCTCTGTGTGAAAAACTAAAAACTAATGATTGCCATTAAGACTTTGTCTGGTTGGTGTCAACTTCCAAGACCTGAAGCTTCTCGGCCTCCAGAAGCGACTCGTCAGTGAAACTTGTGGAAACAGACTGGATTTAATGGGTTTAACTCCGAGACCGTAGGATTTATTTAACTTTGAGATTAGTTAAACTGGACCTGGGATTTAATATTGGACCTCTTTAACCTGGTTATAGTTGTAGTGGACTCTCTTTGGACTGGGAGAGCTGGTCTGGACTGGGATTGGACTGCAGACTCAGATTATAATCTGGGATTTGTTAGATTTAACTCTTGGGCTTGTTGGGATGGACTCGGATTTGTTATATCGGGAAGTTGGAAGAAATCTGTGACCTTTGACCCCGTGACGTTTAGCTGACTTTTGTTTTTCCACAGAACCTGAAAAGGACATGGACGATCCAGCTGATAATTACATGTAGGTTTCCACATGCAGCTTCCAGCCGGTGTTTGTACCTCAGTGATGACGCTCTGATCTGATCTTCCTCTTCTTCTGTGGTTTCCCCAGAGAGGTGTTACCCGACAATCCGGAGGAGAGCAAACGCATCCCCGAGGACATCGAGAGCCGAGCCTCGACACCCAGTTCAGGTAGTTTGGATCTTTCCTCTTACAACACGGACGTTGGGGATTCACACAGAATGTGGGCACCGAGCGTTTCGGGGTTTGAACTCATCAGCTGTTTGTGTTGTTTCACAGGTCATAATTACGTGAACCTCTATGGTAAGGAACCCTACTGGTCTTGTTCTTTTTCCATCCTGAAACTCTGATCAGACACTTTTTTCTTTTATTTAAAACAAACCCATTAAAAAGGAAAGTATGACAAGTTTTAAAATGTTCAAACACAGAATAAGTCTAACTCATGTTTAATCCTCTGTTCTCTGCTCAGAAGAAGAAGACAACGACTATCAGAATGTGGAACAAATAGGTATATCGCACTGTGCACCCGACGCTATGCTCCACCTTTCCGGTACTTTCCCCCATCGTGCGACATATCAAAGTAAAGTTGTCTTCTTTTGATTGACATGTCATCAGCCAATGAGCGTCCTCGATAATCCTATGTGACAGAATAACTCATTGAATGTTTTTGAGTTTGTTTGTTGTTTTTAAACTTAGGGTCCATTCCAGGTTCATCCGCTCAGAGCAGCGAAGACGAATACGAAGAGTCCAACTACGTCAACCAACCTGTAAGTTGACGCAACTCGCCAACATTCAGCTTCTCGTTGGAAATGTTGGCTCAGTCCGTCTTCTTCCTTTCAGATGGGACTAGTCAACCAATGACGGCCCAACCACAGCGAGTGCTCACCTTCCTCCACAACGACGTCCGACCACCGAGTTTGTTTTTTTGTTTTTAAAGCTGAACGACTGAGAAAAGAAACTGAGATGAAGACCTGAAACACCTTCCTCCCCACTTCCTGCAGGCTCAGCCGAGTCTGAGCAGACTTTAGAGACAGAGGCGTAAAACTGCACATTTAAAACCGACTTCCACTTTGGCCATCAGATACCTGGAAACCAGGTAAATCGGAGCCGTGCTCTGGAAGAATCCATACTGTTCCAACGGCGTCCTCGGGACAAACAGGAAGTCAAGTTTTGCTTCTTTGTTTCTGGACCTTTATGCTGCAGTTACACTCAGGAAAACTGAGTGGAGACCGCGGGGCGACTGGTGCATCGACACAATGACCAGAAATGACATGGAGTCTGTTTACGATGAGGCTTCACATTTCAGTAGCTCTTGTAAATTTGTTTGTGTGGCGTATCCAGTCCGAACGTCACAGCTCTGAAGGGGAAACTCGTCCAAGTGCAAAATTACACAGCAGCTCGGCAACCAGAATACGAGCAGCCGAGCGTCCCTGCGGCAGCGACGCGAGCTGCAGACGAGTCCGTCAGACGATCTCTGCAGATTCAAAGTCGTTGCCACAATTAAATAAATTAAGAAATAAATACATGTAATAACCGGGTAGTCAGATTTTATTTCCTCCTTAGTTGCTCAACTGCTGTCCCATTTTAGAACCTGCTCCCCCTACAGGCTGGAATCAGAACAGGAAGTCCTCAGTCAGTGTTTGGGTGCGTGGCAGCTGGTCGCTGTCCTGTAACAGTCGCCACATTGTATTTATAAGTCATGAAGGTGGGAACACTAAATTAGGCTCCTCTTATTCACTTTTGTAGCAGCGACAAATCCAACAGTGCGAGGAGGCGTCAGATCAGTTTCTCTTCAGCGACTCTGTTTTTATTTCTTTCTTAATATTTGATTTAATCGAGTTGGGTTTCATTTCATTGGTTAACGCTTTCCTTCACACCGTCATGAGGGGCGACATGTTTGAGCTTTACTTTGATGTTACTGACACCTCCTGAGAATGTGTTCATCATGTGTTTTTGTGTATTTATGTGCAGTTGCTGTTTGCTGTCGTCTCTGGGCCTGTAAAAAGTGTGAGAACAAATGTTTTTCAAAGAACTACAAATTAAACTTTTCTTTTAAAGAACCTGAATTTGTACCCGACTCCATCTGCTCCCGGCTGGAGGTCACAGCTCAACGCAGCCCGACCCAGACCCGGGTGGATTTCAGGAATCGAACTCTCTTTTGTATTAAAACCCAACATTCATGGAGACAGAACTAAAGTGTTTTCAGTGCTTTTATTATTAATGAACTGGTTTCGTCTGTAAAAAGGACCGAGGAAGAACGGGGCACACAAAGTTTCCACCAGTTTGAATGTCTTCAGTCCAGTTTCGTGTCCGTGTGTCCAAACAGTCTCTACCTACATATTAAAAATCAAGAAACTTTGCCTCACGCGGGGCGTTCCCGTCTCATCTGCTTTTTAAAAACTATCCAGGTAGAAGCGAGGACGTCGACTCGTGTCAGGGGGTGTGGGGAATGTTACGAGCTGAAGGCGACGGCACCTTTGTGAATCCAGCCGGCTTCAGTTGGCAGCTGGATGGTAGGACAGCTGCTGGGCGGGGTGAGCCTGAACCTGGACAGCTGGAAGACACGAAACACAAAAGCTCAGGATTAAAATCCTCCTCACAGCCCTGATCGCTGGAATTCAGGCCAGAGCGCCGACTGACGTCAACCAATGCTCCGATGCACTCTAACAGCTAATAATTTGGTGGCCGATGACGTTAACCCTCAGCATCTTTGCTCAGTTATGAAATCTAACGGGCGGGTTTCCCTGCAGACCTTTGGCTCTCGTCTTCCTTCACTTACCAAAGTTTCTGCTGTAAGATGCAAACTTGGTGTTTTGGCTCGGCTCCTGCTGCTGTGACAGAGATGTAAGTGTGTGGGAGGTTTTTCTTTCTCACCTTGACCAAAGTAGAAGTGCTGCGGCGCCCCCTGCTGGGGCAGCGGGCCGTGCTGGGCGTTGGAGCCGCCACCCTGCTGAGGGGGAGCGTAGTGCAGCATGACAGACGGGGGACCGTGGCCCGCAGCGTGGTGAGGTCCCGACATGGCCCCCGGTACGTGAGCCTGCAGAGGACAAACAGGAGAAAAGGGGGATGTTTCGATCTGACAGCAGGGGGCGCCAACCCTCAAAGCTCAAATAATAAATTATTAAAGCTGCAGAAACGCCTCTCAGGCAGGTGCTCCTGCTGTTCACCTGTGTGAGCTGGCTGATCGGAGGGAAGCTGTGGGTCAGCTGCTGGGGCGTGGGCAGGCTGTATCCCTGCATGGCATAGGCGGCCTGCGGCGAGCTGTGGCCCGGCGGCAGGCTAGGGGGCGTGGGAGCCGACAGCCCCCCAGAGTGAAACAAGGGCTGAGCCTGAGAACCGGCCTGACCCACCTGAGGAGTGCCAATCAATAGACACATTTACAGATGTGAGCATTTAAAATATTTAGCACAGTAAAAACAAACCTGACGTCACCGTTATTAATCCACATTCTCTCCTCACATCAAACAAAAGCATCAGACTCTCCACCGTTTCACCCCAGAACTGAAGAAGCTTCTCGGATGAAATGTCTTCAAGCAACTTAAAGAAGTCCAGACGCTGTTCTTTCCAAGCTCCCTACAATGACTGAGATCCTTCACAGACATATCACTGGTGTCACAATGCACCCACCTGAGCGTGTCCTGGGCTGGGGGTCGTGTGCTGGGGCGGGGGGTGACTCCCAGTGGGTGTGCTGGAGGGCTGAGGAGGATGGAGGGAGCCCGGGTGGTGAGCATGGATGGAGTGAGGAGCTGAGAGAGGAGAAAGAATCAACTCTGTGGTCACTGTTCACTCCTCCAGAAGTCTAATCAGCATTTGCACCTCACACAGGTGAGCTAAACCGGTCACACCTTTAAGGATTTTAAGCTTTTTATTGTAGATAACGTTTTTAAAATTCTAAAGTATCAACAGAGGAAATGTCCACAATGACATGATGACCAAAACATCTAAGAGTAATCAGCTGAAGTCGAACAGACCAGAGCTAGAATTTAGTGTAAAAACAATTTGTACCACATCATGGTTCACCGACCTTTAACCTTTATTTAACCAGTCCAATCCTCACAAGCACCCGTCTTTACAACAGCAGTCCGAGGAACGGGAAAGCCTCGAGGAAATGGGGATCGCTAAAAAAGGAATATGTTAAAAGAGGCTTGGCCAATTCCAGGCCTCGAAGGCCGACGTCCTGAAGGTTTCACGAGCTGTTGAGGAGCTCATTTAAATCAGCTGTGTGGGATCAAGGACACATCTAACACCTGCAGGACACCGGCCCTCGAGGCCTGGCTTTGAACACCACTGTGTGAAACAAAGAGCACACATCCAAGATCATTTCCACTAACACACTGCCCCCTGGTGGTGAAGGGCCAGATAAAACTTGCCCCATCTGTAAATGTTATTAGTCTTCATGCAGATGACACAACGCTCTCCCTCTACAAGCAACCACCAAAACCACCCCAGGGTTGTGAAAAGAGGCCTATCCAATCTGGCCCACCGGATAGCTCTGCTGAGAGTGAAACCTGAAGAG
This sequence comes from Hemichromis elongatus, assembly GCA_015108515.1. NCBI lineage: Eukaryota > Metazoa > Chordata > Actinopteri > Cichliformes > Cichlidae > Hemichromis > Hemichromis elongatus. Next base: position 14,122 of record VUQR01026713.1, on the reverse strand, counting down.
GTCAGCCTAGATACTTCTGACCAGTAAACCCCAACAAGTCTCCTCCACCCTCATCCTGAACCCCCTCCTCTCCACCAACACTGCAGTGAGCAGCCACAACAATGAGAGCCTGCAGAGGGGAGGTGAAGCACCTGGCTGGGTGGGGTTCTCACAATAACCTGTTGTTTATCACTACCAACACCAAGGAGCTCCATTTGTCACAAATCCCCCCTGACACTCGGCCCCACCCACTCCACCTTGCCAAAAACTGCATGTGTTTAAGCTCATCTCTAATCTGACAGCTGTTATTCCTGATGTGGTGATGTCACAACAGGTTAAACAGCCAGAGCTCACAAATCTGTCTGAATCACAAAGACGCCGCATCTTCTGTTGTACGGTTCTGAAAACAATTTGAGATTTTGTGCCTGTAAAGATTCTCAGAGGCTCTACAGTTCTGGCTAGAAGTCATTTTTAGCCGAAGACGCATTCAGACTGATTCAGGCTGAGGTTTTAGGTTCTAACAACTCTGAGCTGCCTGGTCATCATGAAACAAAGGGAGATAAATCTGTTTACCACAAGGAAACCTGAAGCTCAAAAATAATTTTAACATTCTGCTCCTTTCTTACCATACATGGCCTGTTGGGGGCCCGGTGGGCCGTCAGCCTGTCCGGGGAACTGGGTGCCTGGAGGCCCCATGGGCTGAGCGGCCCCGGAGGTCAGCATCCTCGCACCCTGCAGCATCGAGTAAATCGGCTATGATTGAAGAGAGAGGACAAAGTCAGGACGACTTTGAGACTTCAACTCATCTTCGTGTAAATGTCTCCGTAAAGATCGCCAAGACATCAAACTGTAAGCGAGCGGTCCGTTACTGAGGTCGTGTGCTTGTTTGGTCATGACTGAGAAACAAAACCTGAAATCTACCAAACTTCCATCGTTCCTGAACGATAACACGCAAATCCCACAGACACGAGGTTAAGCGACAGGTGAAGAGCAAGTTGCAGTTACCTGTCCGTGGAAGTGTGGGGGCAAGGCCTGGATCACCTGACTGTACTGCAGGTAGGACTGGGGGTACGGAGAAGCCACCAGCTGGGGCCCTGCTGCCGAGGCTGAGATCATGGAGGCGGCTGGGGAGCTGTGGTGCTCCGGACGAGGACCCCCGACCAACCCTGGAGCAGAAGAACCGACGTGTTCACTGCAGGTTTCAGTTACACCTGGAACACTGAACAATTTAACCACCTCCTCAATAAAATTGAAGATTTTAACATCCCACAATCAAACTGCAGGACTAACAAAGACCCGTGAAGACCAGCACTGAAGGAAGCAGCACAGGGGGAAAAGAGAAGCGCGCGTCCATCTGTAAAGGAGTCGTTTCTTTCTCACAGCGACAAATATGAAAACAACCTGCTGTGTGAGTGCGGCGTGTACCTTTGGGTCTGGGGTATTTCCCCTGACTGATGGTCGACACAGTGTACTGGTACAGCTGAGGAGCCTGGGGAGGAGACGAGGACGCGATCACATCAGTGTGGTCATCAACCCCGCCCCCCAAGACAGATATTTAAATAAAAACACACCTGGATGGAGTGTCCCTGCAGGGGGATGGGGGAGATGTAGGACAGGTAGTGTGCAGATGGCACCTCCTCCTGGCTGTCCCGGGCCTGGGAGGACCACCGCGGGGCTGGGCGGGGTCGGCCGAGGCGGGGCGAGGTTCGAGGTGGGTTTCTGCGAGTCACAATGAAATAGCATGTTTGAGAAGTCTGCACGAACCGCACGATCTGGGCGTGACACCGAGGACTTACCGCAACCGCGTTTCCTTTAACAGGAAGAAATTCCTTTGCGTTTGGATTTAGCGTCGAGTTTTTCACCTGCCTGAAAACATCAGAGAACCACAGAGACGCGTGAACACGCGTTACAGCGGCCAACACAACAACGTTTTTACATTCGCTACTCGTTTCGCTCACGCTGCAGTCGACGTCGCCGCCTCCACTCGCTCGCTGCACAGCTCCCCTCTGGTCAGGGTCGCCGTGGGCCCCTCCGTCCCTGAGGAGCGGGGACTGGGTGGAGCCGCAGGGAGCAGGGCAGCGTGTGCTGACGTGGGTGGAGCTACCTCTGTAGCTGCGACCGGCCTCGGTGGGCTGGGCGACGACAAGGAAGAGGAGGAGGAACACTCCGTGGAGGGGGTGAAGCTGTCTTGAAGGGTCTCTACAGAGGCGGGGCTCAAAGGGGAGGAGCTTGCCTGCAGCTGAGTGACAAAGAAGAAGACCTCGAGTTGAGACCAACAACTCCAGACCATCAGTGTCGCACCAGCTCCATTTCTTTCATAAAACACTAAAATAAAAAAAATAAAAAACCTGACATCACAGCAGGTGATATCACATGACCACGTGATGTCACCTGCTGTGAGATCCTACCATGAAGCCTCAAAGTAGCGTATGAGTTTATTTTTTAAATCAACAGGATTTTACTGTTTCCATGTACGAAGCCGGATCAGGCAAACTCATGAACACCCAAACGCAGGACCCCGAGAGCGAGCTTTACCCTGAACTCTTTGCCAAACTTGCGGAGCTCCTCGAGCTGAGACCTCTGCTGCAGAGACGGAGCTGCGAACGGGAAGAGAGGCGGAGTTAGGAGAGGTGACGCAGGCAGAGGAAGGCAGGTGGGTGGAGGTTTCCGTACCTTTGCTGCTCTTGGCGTCCTGTGGAGCGGGCTGACCTTCAGGCGGCTCTTTGGCGGCATTGCTCAAGACTTCACTCACTGCAGAGGAACACGTTAGCACGCACGTTAGCACGCACGTTTCACACAGCGGTCTGGAAGTGGGACCGGCTTCAAAAACAACAACATGCACGCAGTGCTGCATGTGTGACACAAATACATCAACTATCAGCTCACCGTCCACGGGGAAAAGGGGGGTGGGACCAGAGGGTTTGGTGATGGCGATGGTTGCCATGGTGACAGTGGAAGGGGAGGAGGAAGCGGGGCCGGCTGACAGGGGATCCTGGGGAGGGGCGTCTGGTTTCAAAGCACGAGACGCTGGAGGACAGACGAAGACGAGGAAGAGGAGAAACAGGTGAGCATCCAGGAGGAAGGACAGCTTCTGCTTTTTATTCGCTCTGTGTGTGTGTGTGTGTGTGTGTGTGTGTGTGTGTGTGTGTGGGGACGGGTATTACTATCTTCGTGGGGACCAAAAATGTAAATGCTTATTATTCGGTCCCCACGAGTTTGAAGGCATTTTTGAGACTCAAAATGTGGTTTAAGGGTCAGGGTTAGGCATTCATTGTTGATGGTTAGGGTTAGGGGCTATGGAAAGCATTATGTCAATGAGATGTCCCCACAAGATATGAAAACACAACGTGTGTGTGTGTGTGTACCTGCAGGCGAGGACTGGGAGTTCGGGGTCCGCAGCGTTCTGTTGCTCAGGAGTCTCTGAAGGGATTTCGGGGACATTCTGGATGAAACTGGAAGAGACGATCAAACAGACGTTAGTTCATGATGTGACCACAAGAGGGAGCTGCTCAGCAGACACACGCATACAGATGCTTCGTACCACCGTTTACAGACGAGAGCGTGGTGTCAGTTAGCGCCTGCGGGTGCGAGCGTGAGTGCGTGAGAACATGGTTGGTGTGGGGTGGGCTGCTGGTGGCAGGAGGGCTGCTCCGTGATTGGCTGGGGGAGCAGGCGGTCCTGACAGACAGAGGACTGCTCCTATCAGAGGACGGTTTGGGGGAGGAGCTGGATGGGAGGTGTCTGGAGGGAGGCGGTGCAGCTCGGCCAGAGGCCCCGAGTCTGATGCTGCTGGCGGATGGGCCGATCTCTCGAGCCCTCTGAGGGAGGGGGACGTACTTCGCCTCCCTGGAAAACAAGATGGAAGGAAACAGGAAGTGAGAGCCAGGGAATTTCTAAGGTGAATTCAGGCAGGAAAGTTTGTATTTTGGGAATTTTGTGCCATTTCTGCACCATGAAATGAGCCGACCCATTAGCCGAATTATTACAGAGGAAACAAGTTTAACTGTTTTATTACTTTCTGCCGGGTGTGCCATGTTCCCGTTACCTGCTTGTGGAGGTGAAACCAGGGCTCGCCCTCTCCTCCCGCTCTCGGACCACCGAGCTGTATTTGTCCTCCTCGCTCCTTCCGTCATCGTTCTCCAAGGAGACGCGGCGGCGGTACTGCAGGCTGCTCTCGATCTCGCTGGCTAACTGTGCTGCCCTGGCCTCCCGCTGCCGGTACACCTCCGAGTTCCCCCTCTCCAAAGGCATGCTGGGAAAAGAATGAAAGGTGAGACCCCGATTTATAATCATAAAAACTGTGACAGCCAACGGGACGCCGACGCTTCAGAACATATGTGAACATTTTTGTATTTAACGTCTGGCGGACGGAGACACCTGGTGAAACCGAGGCTTCGCTGCAGGTTTGAACAGGTTCGTTTGCTTACGTGTACATGGAGAGGCTGGAGTCGTAGGTCGACTTCACGCCGTACGCTTCCTCGTTAAACTTGAACATCTCGTTGGCGTCCCAGCCATTCGACTGGCACAGAGGAGAAAACAAGAAAAAGGTCTAATTTCAGCGAGGTACTCCACATGAACGCAACAGGAAAATATCTTCTTGAGCTGTTGGTTTTCAAACATTTCAGTAAGAAATAAATAATTATTGTGAACCCGTCTGCTCAGCGTAAAACTTTCCCTTCGTGAATTAAAAGCTTCCTCACCGTGTCCGACTCCAGGTCAAAGCCGTCTCCGTTTCCATCCCCGTCCCACCGCTGCAGCACCTTCTCCCGGTGCTCCCCGTTCAGCCGCGACGAGCCGATGGCCGAGTCCGTGAACGAGTCTGCGGACACGAAAATGAGCCCTCAGTCCGACCACTTCTGCACCGGCTGCTCTTCATCGCTGCAGCATCCGACGCACAAACCATTTAACGTATCGCTGATCATCATATTATCCTGTTTTGGATATTTATTAGGTTTCATTCAAACTAGAAGATAAAATTCCCCATTAGTCCTCCGATTCTCCCCTGAGACCTGGAGCTCATACACACCTGAATTGTTTGTTTGTTTTTTAAAAAAAAATAAATGCAGCTCTAATCTAAATGCCTTCCTGTGGGCGGAGCCCAGTTACCTCTGACAGCAAAGGTCAAGTCGACGTCCCGGCACGTCATGGTGACGAGGTCAGCGGGGCTGAAGATCATGGTGTCAGTAACATCCTCAATCCTGGGAGCAGAGGGCTGGCTCCCTCCTCCTCCTCCTCCTCCGCCGCCGCCGCCGTCGCTCACTTTGTGAACAGCATCCACAGCCAGCTCACACTGACACATGCAGACAGATTACATGCGGCTGTCTTCTTGTTTGGTTAGTTGGTGATGATAACTTATCACTCATATCATTTTGCAGAAAAAAAGAGATTGATAAAAATAAAAACATAAGAGGTTTTTGGACAAAGTTTGTGTTTTCCATTCTTTAAGCACCGGCACCGTTTCGGCACCGGTATCAGATAAAACCTAAACGATACCCATCCCTAGGAAATAATGACATTCATGTTGGGACTGAGTGCTGAGTCATCGGCTAGGTTCAGAACAGTTGCCTCAAACTGCAAAGTAAAGACTAAATGATGGGAAAGACAAGCCTCCACTATGTGAAGGACTTGGTGACAGTGGGGAAGGAGAACTCCCTTTTAACAGGAAGAAACCTCCAACAGGAGTAGACTCAGGAAACAGACAGCAGGAAGGAGCAGTGTGTCTGAACACCTGCGGAGCGAAAACACTGAAGGTCAAAACATCAGCTGCTTAAGAAGTGGAAGTCACCTGCGAGCTCAGAGTCTTGAAGATTCCCTCGTACACGGCGCCATTTTTCACTCTCACATCGCAGGTGGAGCCCTGGAAGCAGCAGAGAGGACGGCGTCAGTGCATCTACAGCATTCAGCCAAAAAGCACCACAGGAAACAAAAAAGCAGAAACGGACTCACCACCACCGCTGTGAGGAAGTGAAGCATGCGCGCGTTGTTGTAGACGCCTTCAAATACCTGCAGATACAGACGAGGCACGAGAGCAGGTCATACTTAAGCGGCTGTTCAGGTAAAGTCAGCTGATTGCGAGGGGTCAGGTGGGAAAACGAGTACACGAGGACCATCATGAGGAGCACAGAAACAAACCTCAGCTTCAGAAAACTGAAGTATACAGCTCAGAGCCGCCTCAGCACTAAAGTCTCAGCTGACAGCTCAAGTCCACCAATGAAAACACGTTTCAAACATCCACAAGTCAACGTTTTAGTTCTTTTATTGTTTGAGAGAAGAAAACTTTAAAGGTTGAGATGCTAACCCAATCTGCCCCAGTCTGGGTTCTCCACAATCCAGAGAAGTAATGTTAACAAGCCCTGACAGACTGGCTACCTGTCCAGGTGTACCCCACCTCCTGGGCCTATCAGAGCAATGATAGCCTGCAGTTCAAACCCAATTCTGAATTGGATAAGTGGAAGAAGATGGACGGGGGGAAAACAGTTTTCAGCGGCAGAAACAAGCTTGCACGTAGCTGTGACCTCCACATCTGAGCCTATCATGAGTTAATTTGACGGAGATTCATAATAAAGTCTTTTCAGGTTGTGTTTCCAAACTGTCCTGCAGCAGGAGCATGTCAGCTGACCACACACACCTGTCTGAGACCAGCAGCCCACCTGATCCCGTCACAGCAGTCACCTGTACTTACAGAGCTTCGCACAGGAGGAGACTGCGTCAGCGGAGGTGGCTTCATGGTGCTCCTGCTCCTGAAAAAGGAGGGGAAAGCGTCAGGTAGACAAATTACAGGTAAAACATCCTCTGTGCGAACAATGACATCAAAGAGGCCACCTCTGCAGCCAGCCGCCAAACAAGCTGAAGCCTAGCATGCAACGATCTGGCCCTGCCCGCACACACGGCGCCGTCCCGCAAAGGTGGCGCAGTTTTACCGCAGAATCGTAAAGTAAGCTAGCGGAGCAGGCTAACCGCGCTAGCTCAGCGAACACGGCGACTTTTGAACAAACAAACCGCCACAAACGACCAGAGTAGCACGTGCGCGAGGCTTAGCGTGTACGTTATACTTTTTAGTCACGTGCATCCCCGTTACTCCAGTGTCGCCGTCCCGGTGCGAAGTCACGCGGTTTGACAGGCCGAACACGGCGCACCTGAAAAACAACAACAAAACAGCGCCAGGTGCGCTCGATTTACCGCACCGAAGTCCCGCCGCCCACGTGATACAGGCCCACTGTAGCGCGCGGCCCGGTCAACGGATTCCAGTTTAAATTCAAACGAACTCGTTCATGAACGGAGCGACTTGGACTGCGTGTAAATGCACCATCCCTGGTACGTAAGCACTCAGCTTACTTAATGTGGCAACTTCCACGCCACGTCCATAGTCATCAGGACTATGGACGTGGCGTGGAAGTTGCCCACCACGGTACTTACAACGAGCGCACCAAACACGAACCCCGCCCACTTATCTACATTAGAGAACCGATTGGTTCGGTTTTATTGCCGTCGTTTTTAGACTAGTTTCCTCATTGGTTAGGATTCCTGTCAGTCACACGTCACCCTGTTCAAGTAATATTTACGCTGGCGTGCGTTTTGTTTTAGGTTAGTTTTTTTAACTTCGCGGCAGTTAAAATGGGGGTAAAAACAAGCAGAAAAGTACAAACCTGAGAGCCGGTGACTCAACAAGTGTCAATTATATAAAATTAAAACACAAATAAACATTAAAAATGGTAAAGTGTGTGAACCGTTTTTAAAATCAGTTTCATTGATATGAACTTTACTAATGGAAGTGAGGCGCATTAGAATGCCTCGGTTAAAGCTTACGTTCATGCGGTTCACTCATCCTTCACTGGATTTCATCTAGAATTATTTTATTGGTTTTGAAGTAATCCATGGACCTTTCAATAAAGTTCAGATTTATTGAAACACTTTGCCGTTTAAATATACACCCATGACTAAAAAAAATAAAAAAAAATCTGTAATATTATCCAGCACCACCTCAGGCTGTTCATGTCACACTGCTGTATAATCATGAACTCCAGATCGTTCCTAACACTGTTTTTGAGCTGTGTGTTCACCTTTGAATAGAAAGCAGCTTCTTTTCTGGATTGGAAAAGCTCAGAAATCTGCAATTCCTGCAACAGCCACCAGAGGCAAACTGACAGATGCATGGTGACACAGGCGGCTGTAGGTGCTAGCTTCACCTGAACTGGACCGCGTTTGTGCTGTTGGAGCCTTCTGACCAATAACATGGCTGCTGTGAGGTTACTGTACTAACACTGTCCAGAGGTCTGAGCTCCAGTTCTGAGTGAAACTGTTGATTTTGATTGAATGTTATTAGCAGGTATCTTAGTCTGTGATGCTAAAACCAGTACATCCACATTTAATGGTTTTTAGCCAAAACAGTCCAAAAATAATCATATGGCCCTATTAGTGCAGCGCCCCCCAGTGTCAGCCACTGCAACTACACTCTAAATTAAATGTAATAAGGGAATAAAACAAGTGAGATTCATTTTTTAAACTGATTTCCATGATTAAGTTTACTGCTAGGGTTTTTATCTTCTGGTCTTATACGTGGCTCTACAAATTTAAGACTAAGTATTTTTGTCAAGATGGACAAACCCAACTCTAGTATTTGGTCATCACATAAAAAAAAACAAAAAAACAACACCCACAGGGGGAAAAAAAGACCACACACACACAGAGCAGTATGTTTCACTATATTTATATTATATCATTATCATTAAATTCAATGTAGTACCTGAAACTAACCACACAGGCCAGACAGATGCCGCCGTCTGGCTTCAACACACGGTCCCAGCAAAGAGAGAAAGAGACAGAAAGGCACAAAGAGTTCTGAAACTGAGAAAAGGACACAGAACACGATGACGATGATGATGATGGGCAGAACAGACGAGTACATGAGCAAAGGAAAGAAGAGCCAGACTGAGTGAGCTATGACATGAGTAAATGAACCGAGCGACAGATGCAGGCAGAGGTGATGAGACGACACAGAAAGGCACAAGTAGAAAAAGTATTTCATCAACATTTGCTGCTATAATTTTTAATGATGCAGGACGAGGCAGAGGAGGAGGAGGGGACAGTTTGAAAAGAGCGAGGGACACCGCCGCCTGCACAACGAATCCTATAAAATCATCATTCCTTCTTTTTATCCCCGAACGTAAAAAGGCACAAATATCTGAACTGAATCACAAGATGAACATGGAGCATACAAAACAAAGACAAATGTAATACTATTACTCTGACCGTCAGTATTATTATTTCCATCTTATTGGTACTGTGAACCCATTCTCTCTGAGATCAGTCCACATTCTTTTTCTTAAGGAATCAGAGAGAAAGCGAGAGAGAGAGACATTTACACCGAGTGATGCTGCTGAGTGACTGAGGTAAATGTTTCCTGACCGATCCAGACCCGACCCACCGCCACCTCAGGCAACACCAAACCAAACTTCTTTTTTTTCCCCTTAAATAAACTCCCACTGCTCAGGACGCACATCTCAAAGTAATGTGGTACGACTGATCATGTGACACCGGTGGGAAAATAAAACTAAGGAGTCTGAAGGAACATTAGCTCACTGCATGTCGTTATGTTCAGAAGTTAAAACGTTTTAGGAAGAGACCGGAATGATCACGGGAGGGGGGGGGGGGGAAAAAAACAAAAAAAAAACCCAAATTTT
>VUQR01026712.1:0-14675 GCA_015108515.1 Hemichromis elongatus | reverse complement strand
TCCTGAGCAAGCTCTGCACTGGTGGCATTCCGATCCCGCAGCTGAATCCGAAGCCTTCTTAACAAGAATTGAACCTCTTTCCTTGAAGTTCTTGATGATCCTATAAATTGTTGATTTAGGTGCAATCTTAGTAGCCACAATATCCTTGCCTGTGAAGCCATTTTTATGCAACGCAATGATAGATGCACGTGTTTCTTTGCAGGTCACCATGGTTAACAATGGAAGAACAATGATTTCAAGCATCACCCTCCTTTTAACATGTCAGGTCTGCCATTCTAACCCAATCAGCCTGACATAATGATCTCCAGCCTTGTGCTCGTCAACATTCTCACCTGAGTTAACAAGACGATTACTGAAATGATCTCAGCAGGTCCTTTAATGACAGCAATAGAATGCAGTGGAAAGGTTTTTTTGGGATTAAGTTCATTTTCATGGCAAAGAAGGACTATGCAATTCATCTGATCACTCTTCATAACATTCTGGAGTATATGCAAATTGCTATTATACAAACTTAAGCAGCAACTTTTCCAATTTCTAATATTTATGTAATTCTCAAAACTTTTGACCACGACTTTATACCTCTTTAGGACCTGAACAATACTGTCACATGATAAAAAAATAAATGAAAACTGAAATATTTTCTATGTGGGATGAACCATCTGTTTAAAAACCTGCTCTTCCACCATGTAACAACATCAGTAATTTCCATCTACTGATTGTTTTTCCTGTCATATGGAGTGCAACTAGCAAGGCTCAGTGGAGCCATATGTTGACATTTGGGTCACACATCCACAGGTGCTAGCATCTCCTCTTTCATAACCTGGCTGAACTCAATGGTGTGTTTTTGCCTCAAGTGAAACAAGTTACTTTAGCAGGAAATGTTTTCTTGCATATTTTGCAAAGTATTGTGACATTTAGAGGTGGTTGGATTACCTTCCTTCATAGGTACTGAACTGTCACTGGAGGCTAAAAGGAAGCTCTTGGTCTCACACATCCCTGGCTAGACTCATTGCGAGTACTAAGAAACAAAGAAAATATATCGTAACATGATATTTTTTATCTCTTGTAAAAATTTGTACCAGTGTTATTGTGGACAATATCAATGATATCAATGATTGTCAGATGGCTCCCCTGATGGCGTTTCCTTAGCCTAGCTTGTCTGACTCATCTGACTTCAGCCCAGTGTGTTTTACTCTTTTTTAACTTGTTGTCTGTAAAGCACTTTGAGTTGCATGTCATGAATGATTAAGTGCTATATAAAGTTTGATTGACTGATTGATTGAATGATATGGCCCAGCCCTACCTGTGTTTCTGTAAAAGTAACCACTGTTCAAGATTTATTAGCTAGAAGTCCAACACAAAGAGTTGGACTTTGGCAGAGTAATGATGACGCACCAACAAGTGTATAAATGTAGACAACACTCTTGCCCAGTACAACAATGCTATTATAGAAAACATGCTGTCAGTATGGAACAACAATTAAGACTTTTCCCCTTCACACAGGATATTTAATTATAACATTTCTCAGTTTTGACAAACTGGAGCAAAAGTGTTCGCAGTTAAAATCTCTTTGTTGTAGGCAGGCCACCCTGAACTGCCGCTAATCAAATTTTAACAGAATTACAGTGCACTTAATAGCCGATTGCTGGAGAAACAGCCAATCACTGTGGGGAAAAAAAGTGTCATAATTACATATAATTTCCCCCACATCTATGTCTTTAACCAAACAGCGTGCTACTATGCTAGGCTTGAAAGACATGTGTTAGTATACGTCAAAGAACGTGTCCAACTATACTTACCTGCAGCTGCTGGCTCATCTTCATGGCATGCAGGCATGTCCGCAGGCGCCTGCTCTGCCTGACTCATCACTCTGAAAAAAATGACAATTACAACATGTCAAACAGCAAAACAGATATAAAGTGTGCTGAACTACATCTACAGAGAGACAGCCTTAACTTAAAGATTCCACTTAAACTAAGCGTTTCAATGCATATTAAAGCACGTTTATTCAAATGTGATAAGTTGCTGGATTTTCAGTTTATGTCCTTAACATTATGAACAACAAAGTACATATTACAAAACTGCTCCACCACGAACACGCTAGTGTAAGTTTTGATGTTTTTTACAACGTTTTGCACTCATTGAAAGCCTTCCTTCCAAATAAAATATGTATGTATGGAAGACAGCCTACAAAGAGAGCTTTAACTTACAACGTCAGTGTAAATAACCGGGCTGCTGGATGCACAGTGTGTACAGAAAATAAAGGAGCTTGCTTTGGGCGTGCTCCTTATCCTTAAAACAAGGCCAACCTGTTCAGGTGTTTCTCACTTAGCAAGTAAGGACAAAGGGATAAAACATGAACTGTGTACACCTAACGCGTCTATCTTTGGGGTGTGGGGTTCACTCCAGTTATATTGTTGAGTTTATTAGTGCCCAATCATTAATTTATGCACAACTATTTAAAACATTTTAATCTCTGCACAAGCCTATTTCAGAACCTACGTTGGCCAAAACAACAAACATAATAAATAAAGGGCTATTTCAAACAACAGAACAGTAAGAATTTATACAAATTTTTTAAAAAGACATCTTCTTTAAATGAGTTATTAACATAACGATGGATAACGGTAGACAGCTGTAGTGGAAACAACTGTGTAGGGTTCAAACAGATCGAGCTCTACGTGCAAAACGCGACAGTAACTTCCACTCAGTGCTCGAAGAGCACGCTAACTTATATCACGAACGAAGGGGCAAACGTAAATTCACGACCTTTATAACCTTAACAGTTGCGTCAATTATATGCGGAGCCTGAACGCCACGCGCTGATTAACATTATTTTGTAGAATCTTCTAGCTCAAACGTCACATCTCTCCCCTGAGAAACGCCACTTTCAGCAGCTTTCCCTCGCTAATAGTCGACATTGCATCGACATTCCTAAACTAGTGGTCCCGTACAAAGTAAGGGGATGTCGTGTTTTTGCTCGGTTGCTGTTTTTACGGAAATATGCTGGGGTGTTTTTCTTTTCCTTGATTTTTTCTTTTTAAAAGTGACGCTCGCGCTTCTGCTGAAGTTTTCATGGCTGACTGTCGTCAAACAAACTGAATCCAAAACAGCTAACACAACACTTACCTTGCGTGAGCGTACAGCTAGCAAAGAGAGCGACCCACTTGTGGGGAAGGCTGTGTTGTTTAAAAAAAAAAATGACCACAGCTATTTCTAAGAGGACCCAAATCCTGCAACAATGAAGCTGCTGATGGTGAAGCGGGCTTGTGTTGTCTGTCTGACTCTTTTTTTGGAAGAGGAGGAGGAGGACCTCAGTCTCCACCCATAAAAACACACAGAGGTACGCACTGTTTGCAGATGGATCCCCAGCTGCTTCTCCGTGTGAGAAAAACACATGGCTCACAAGTACTGGATCTAAAATTAGAATGTTCCTGTTTAGAATGTTTAGTCCATTTTTTTCATGTTTCCGAAATTAATTAGCATAATTTTATAATGCAGCGAGGCCCTGACGTTTAACAACCTAAACAATGTTTTCTAATTAAATCAAAACGATTAAGAAATGTATTGACAATCAAGAGCACGGGTGTTTTTGTTGTTTGTTTGGGTTTTTTTTTTACATTTAAACAATGTTATTATTTTGTTAATGATTGTGAACACAGTATTTCAGAATATATATTTATATATAGTAGAAACAATCGGTTTAAATAATATGCAGCCTCAAAACACAACCAGACTTTGGCGGGATGGGACACGGACACATAATACCTCGAGACCGCCTCCCCCCCTCAAGGCGGAAGTGACGTACATGTTTTAGCTCTAACAGAGATCGTCTGTATTAAATAGATGGTCACGTCTCACCTGAAAACTTATGTAACCGTTATGCGTAAAGGCATGAAGCTGAAAGATGGTATGAAATATCATAATAAGCTATTAATTCATTTTAGAGATATAAACCCAAAAAACTTTGTATCAACCCAGCTGAAGTGAATAGTGTATTTTAAATCTTGTCACAGAGTGTGTGAAAGTATATATGATGTCTATTAGTAAAAATGTTTAGCTTTATCCAAACATTTATCACAACATTAAGAGTAGTCCAATCCACACTGAGTCAGAAGTACACATGTAGACCTTTACTGATACTTGGTTAAATCTCCTTTAGCAAGTTGCACCTTGACCCAGATGCTTTTGGTAGCCATCAAAAAGCTTCTGTTCCGGTTGGATATTTGTCCACTCTTCATTTCACAATTGGTAGAGTTAATTGAAATTTGTTGGTTTGCTACATGGACCTGACCTGACCAGTTTCAATAGGGTTGTGACCAGGGCTTTGGAAAGACCACTATAGCAGCTTAATGTTTGCCTGCGTTTTTTCCACTCAAAAACCAGTTTTGATGTGTCTTTGTGGTCAATGTCTTTTTGAAACACCAATTTTGTCAACTTTTCAACTATCTAGCTGTTGATTTGGGGTAAACTTGAAGAATTTGGAGGGAGTCCTCCTTCTTTATTATTCTGTCCACTTTGTGCTATGTACCAGTACCCCTGGTAGCAAAACAGCTGCAAAACATCAAATTAAATCAAATCAAAATGTATTTCTATAGCACATATTAGAAACAATGAAGGTGACCAAAGTGCTTCACAGTCAGAGTTAAAACATCATGCTACCACCAGTTGACAGTTGGTACAGCCTTTGGAGATTGAAAAGCCTTACCTTTACTCCACTAAACATACGTCTTGTCATTGTGACCAAAAAGCTAAACCTTTTCCTTGGCTGACCATAAAACATTTCTTTAGTGGACAGCATGGCCAGCTGTAAATTTCAGTCAAGCTTGAAGATATTGATTCTAGAGCAGGGGATTCTTTCTTGACTGACACCCTCTTGGTCCACAGTGATGCAAAATTCACCTAATTGTGGACAGAGGACGTTGATGTTTTAGCAGTTTCCACGTCATGGCAGGTTTGAGCCTTGGTGTCTGCTGGGTGGTTCCTAAACATTTGCTGTCATCTGAGGGTAACAGTTTGGATCTTTTTCCACACATTACAAACAGGTGACAGATATGAAAATCTTGTCCTGCTTGTACTGATAACCTTGGAATCTATTTAGAAATGGCTCCAATAGACTTTCCCAACTTGTATAAATCTATAATTCCTCTTCTTAGATCTTCAGTGAGTTCTGTGGACTTTCTCTGGGTATTGACTTTTAGACCAGGGGTGCGCAACTCCAGGCCTCAAGGGCCGGTGTCCTGCAGGTTTTCGTTGTGTCCTTGATCCAATACAACTGATTCAAATGGCGAAATTACCTCCTCAACATGTCTTGTAATTCTCCAGAGGCCTGGTAATGAACTAATCATTTGATTCAGTTGTGTTGACCCAGGGTGAGATCTAAAACCTGCAGGACACCAGCTCTCGAGACCTGGAGCTGCCCACCCCTGTTTTAGACTGTTTAATATGAATATGACTTTACCGGAAACGTGTTCTCACGTGACTCTTGTTCAGTTTCCCGCCTGTATTCGTACGGCGTAATTTAGTACCCGGAAACGGCAGCAGAGTGACAGCTCGTTCTGTAAAAACTTCCCGTTCAGCCTGCGTGCAACCTCACTGTATGGCTTAGAGAAGAAGGAGACACCCTTAATACAGTTTAAACAGCTGTTTGTTTGGCTGCCGCAGCTGGAGTGCTACACTAAAATTTTACGGGAAGCTCGAAAGTTTTTATTTGTTTTTTGGATGTAAAACATCACGAGTGGCTCAACAAAAGTCTGCACTGTGTCGTCGTCGTCTGCTCATCATTCAGAACCTCTGCCGTCTGGAAAGACACAGGTAGCTAATGACAATACTGCAAATGAAATAAAAGCCCTCGTATAACCTTTCAGTGGCATTATTGTTGGTGTTACCACTGCACTTGCACCTTTTAATGTTAATTTCCATGGTTTTCTGCAGAATGAAGCGAAATGACCTCAAATATCTTTTTACGGAAAGCTTATTTTTATTAAATAGACCCACATACAGTTTTACTCACAGCAGCTGGAGATGAAACGAGTCCGTGGGCCTTTCTTGTGTATTAAAATCCTACATTTTATGTGTAACCTAACGTATTTTGCACCTAGGCTTAGCACTTATGCTAAGCTGAAGAAAAGGCTGGTTTTCCTCTCTGAGAAATTGTTTGGCCTACCTAGATGTCTCCTTCCCAATGTGGAAAGTTTCACAATAACGTGTTTCCCCCATCATTCATGTTACACTCTGAAGATTTTCTGAGCCACAAGCGTTCAAAATCCAGAAAAGGCAAATCAACACCTGTGATAGAGAAACAGAAAGAGCATTCACCCTGGATGTTATATGTGCTTTTATTACAACTCAACTGTTGTAATCCCCTTCATGTTGGTGTAAATTAGGCCTCCCTTTCACGTCTTTAGTTGGTTCAAAATTCTGCTGTTCATTCTTAACAGAAAACACAAGATGAAACATATTCCTCTAAACTGGCCTCCCTTCAGTAACTTCCTCTGCATGTTGATTTTAAGATTTTATTGTATTTTTTAAAGTCTATTAATGGGTTATCAGATATTGCTTATCTCTTAACAACTTATGTGCCTTCAAGAGCCCTAAGGTCTGCTAACCAGCTACAAACACTAGGCTTTAGAACGGGCAGGAGAAGGTTGAGCTTTCTTGGCCAAAGTTGCTAAATTGTAGAATAAGTTGCCCCCCCCCCCCCCACCCCCATGTTAAACTGGCCCCACCTTACACATTTAGTATGCATTCAAACTAATTTTTATTCTTTGTTTGGCTTTCAACTCTGAGTGAAAGCTTAGATATTTAAGCTGATGTATTTGTCTGTTGTGTCTGTTTTGTGCACAACACTTTGGTCAACTTTGTTGTTTTAATTTTTTTTTATAAATACATTTTGATTGGAATTTATCTGTTTTCTGATAAAAGTAAAACAAAAAACATAGTTTGGGGTCAATTTTCCAGAACCATATCATTTTGACACCAGACTAAAAAAACCCAAAAAAACATCAAACATCCAGGATACCAGTGCTGTTTCTGTTGCTCTCAGTCATGCACATAGGGTTGTTTGGCTACTGAAACTAGAATATACCCCATGATTCTCAAAGTTGATTATAGAACGAAAGTCAGGTGGAAGAAAAGCAAGATCTTAGATTTAGATTGTTACACTTGGTGTGTATATGAAATTGATTTGGTTTCAGTTTATAACAGAACTTTAATGTTTTTCAACTCTTCAGCTTATAGAGTAAAGGGCAGGGTGAGCCCTGGACAGATTATTGTATTGTTGAAGAGCTAAAAGATGACTTTTTACATTTGCTAAAATAATGATTTATTTTTTAATATCACTATTGCAATAGAATTTGTTGACTTTGTCTAGAAACTATCCCTTTAGTGTTGGTGCCATATGTGTCCACCTTTACTTAGGGGTTTAACAATTATCCAGAATCACAGTTTCATTTATTTTTTTTGGTTGAGCTTCTTAAGAATGGCAAGAATCTTGGTTTTTGGGTCACTGTTTTTTTTTGGTTTTTTTTGCATTATCCTGGTTTTAATAATCAACTAAAGCTAAAATTGTAACTGAGATAGAAATTTGGTACTTGCACAGTGCTAGTTTGTGATTAGTTTGTTGTTTATCAAACTGTCACGTGTAATGACTGAGAAGTGCCAGCAGGTGACAGTGTACCCTCACTGTGTGTAACAGCACTGACAGCGCCTTAACCATGTTTTAAAGGTGGCTGTAGACACACGGTTTTACTTCTATCATGAGTTTCTTTATACATATTGACGACAATTTTAATCAGCAAATTTGCATTAAGGCGCATTGCCATTGATTTTTAGTGCAGTTCTTGTGTAATTTGGCTACCTTAGCGTTTTCTCCCTGTTTCCTATCTTTAAGAACAGATTCTAGACAACCATCCTTTCACTGAAAATATTTCTGGTGAGATTTCAGTGAACAGTAGATGGATCAACTAAGGGGAGAGATGGACATCTCTTAGATCCTGTGTGAAGTCTTTGCTGGATTTTTTTGTCTTTTCCTATTTCTTAAAAGATACAACTTTCAGATGCTGTTTATCTGCTGTAGATCATGTTTGTAGTAGTTTATTTATAAAGTCTATAGTTGCCAGAAAAGAAAATAGAAAAGTTAAATAATAGTATTTTTTGGTATTTCGCAACAAAATGACCACACTTTGCTTTTCCCATGTTTTTGGACATACTTGAACTTATTTAAATTATTTTTATGATTTTTTTTTTCATATTGAGTGAAAATAACCTAGAATTAACCTGTTTAATTAGAAAGCTTTTCTTGTTACTGAGCTTCTCTATTCCCAGTGTGAAAATAATGTGATTTAAATTTGAAAAGTGATGTGGTGACTTTAAAGAGAATGTAGGTTGTTTGTTTGGGGGGGGGGGTTTGTCTCCCATCCTGCACTTGTTCCCAGCTTGTATTGATAGCTGATTGGTTCTTAATTTAAGGGAAAAGCGTCTTCAGAGAAGCAGCAGGGCACGAGTCATTATTCAGCCATCGAGCTGCTAGGCAAATTTACCACTCCACCGCCCACCTTCCTCTCTACGCACAAACAATATAGCAGCACAAATTAGGACTTGCTGCTTTGTGTCAATTGAGAGTTCAACAAAGATGCTACATAGAGTGATATATCATTAGTGAGCAGGTGGGGTGGGAGGACATATAGCTGCTGCCTCTCCAATTAAGTAATGAAGTGGTTTCCATGGAGACCAGGCTGCTGTGCCTGCATGGGAAGGGGGCAGAATTCAGAGTCGGCAGTTGTCAACTCTGCTGCAAGCGGAGGGTTAAATGCCGGGGCTACAGGGGGAAAACCCTCATTAAACATACCCAAATTTAATCAAAGAGACAGCTGAGCCATTCTTAGAAGTTTGTCACACTGCTCACAGAAAATGGATAAACTGCAGCACCGTTGCATTGAAGTAATTGTAAAAATATACCTAAGCAGCTTTAACATTGTTTCAACATTCATAGTGCAATAAAGCCATATTCCAAACCCACACTCTTAAGCCTGTTTCTTATAGAAATGTTTGCTGTTTTTTATTTTTTAAATATAAATTACTGTACTGTTCCTTTCATTTATCTCTATTTGTGTTCCTTTTTAACATGGGGTAACATTTGGGTAAAACCTGTGTTTACCTACTGATCAGTAAATGTCGTGGGGATGCTGTTGCCTTTTGTTCCCTTTCTACAAACTTCTTGGTTGGCATTTGGCCTTTGCTCTCAGTCTCTTATATGCTAAAAGGATTATCAATCAGCCTAACTTTTTTTGGGGGGGGGTTCATGGTGATCAGTGAGGTGTTCCCATCCCTAATTAGATGACTGTAACCCTCATATGAGCAGCTACAGTCCTGGTGGTCTGGTAGTGGGACTCTCTGGGCTTAGATTTTCGACTAGGGAGCACTGCGAGAACAAGCAGAGTGAAAGAGTGAAAGGCCAAGCAAAGAGAAGGGGGGAGCACTCAAATCCTTTTTAAGCCTTTTGTCATTTATTTGGGGATTTATTTGTCATTAAAGAGTGATGACAACATCTGTGGAACATTTAGACTTTTCTTTAGATTAAAAAAAATCAACATTTAACTCAAAGTCAGTTTGATGTCATACAAAATGACTTTGTGGACCTTTTGTGACAGAGCTGTTTCTGAAGTTTAGAGGTCAGAGTCATTCGCTCAACTTGAGGTTTACTAGAGCAGTTTGTACGGCCTCTCAAGATGTGATTCCAGTGCAAGAGTTAATATCTTGTTGATGAGTTGAGTGCTGCAACACGACACTGTCTGTGTGAGAACTTAATAATTGGGCTGGTGATATATTGCCTGTACCCAGCAGTGTCTTTTTGAGAGGCGGCCAGACAAAGCCAAGACCCTCGGCCTCCTGTTGTTTTTAATAGTTCTTTAGGTAATGTGGGAGCTTCAGCCTTTTATGGAGGCAAAGTAAAAGAATGTGTCTAAAATATAAAGCAGGTTGATGAATATGAACGTTGAGATGATGTTTATCACTAATTCATTATTTTAAGAGAAAAAAAGTTGCATTTTAATACATTTTATTTTATTTTTTTTTAGCTTTAAGCCTTCCAGTGGCAAGGTAGCTTTAGCAAAGTAGTATCCTGCAGAGGCGTATTTTCTCATCTCCTCTCACCACTAGAGGGCGATAAAGAGCTTTTGGAGAAGGGTGTATGGTATCTCCCTGTTGCCCCCATTGCTCTCTGAAATGGGCTTGTTTTATGGGTTGTACGTCTTTTGTTTTCTTGTTCACAACCTCTTCGTGGTCATTCCTCGTGGAAGTTCTTTGAAGGCCTAGAATAGCTTGGAGAAGAAGCCCCCTCCTCCCTTCTCTGTCCTCTTCTTCTCCTCTGCTACCTTTTATTGAATCCTGCCTCTGTATCATTTATCTTGGAACACCCCCCACCCAGCCCTCACCCCTGTCTGCCCATTTGTGGGGGGCTGTTAGGGGGCATCCTCTTTTCTCTTCCAGCTGGGTTTGTTGACACACAGTCAACCTACGCTTCTCTTTCACCTCTGCCACCCCTCTTTTTAACTCTCACCCCCCACCTCGCAGCTCCCCTCTGCTTTGACTGAACAGTAAAGCTGCCACAGCTGTGGGCTGTATTAGCATAGCTGCTGAGGGGAGGGGGGGGGGTTATATTGCAGTCATTACCTTTTGTTCAAGAGTTGACAGTTTTAAAACATTTCAGCTTCTCGGTGTGCAGAGGAACTGAAGAGAAAAGGATGCCCGGATGATTTGAGTGTAACAGCTTTTTAAATATGGGAGGAGAAGGAGGGCAGGCAAATGAAAAGGAAAACCACAGAATACGCATTCATAACTAACTGGCAGAAAAAGAAGTGAATTGAAAGGAAAATGTGCAATAAAACAAACAAAGCATCAAGCCTATGATTTGCCTCTTAAAAAAAATCGTACACTGTGCTATCAGCACACAGATAAATATCATACGAGAAGATGGGAAAGAAATTTGAATTACAGCTCATGAACAGTCACTGAAGTTGTGTTGTTTTTGCCAACAGGTGTTGGAATGAACAGGTCCAGGTCCAGCTGGGATAAAAAGACCTCCCAAGCTTCAGTCACCAGGATAACCCGCAGCTCTCAGGCCAGGCACACCAACCACATAGAGCCCCCAGACTCCGGGCCGAGTCTGTATGGAAAACAAAGGAGGAAGCAAACCGATTCGGCATTGGCCCAGAACCTCAGTCAGATGAGTGTGAGTGGCCAGGATGCTTTATTTACAAGGTAAGGACATGTAACAGTGATCCTATATAAAGAAAAGCAGAGGAGGACTAAAAAAAACCCCAAACCAATAAAAACATCGTTTTAGAGATGTTTTTAAAATAATTCCAAGAAAAGTTTTACTTCAGTTAACGTCAAACACAATCCAGTACAGAAATGTCCAGAAAGGAAAATGTTCAAAGTGTCTTGGAGAATTTTTGGCTCTCTAAAGCCATTTTTCCACAAAAACATCAGAAAACCTCAAGACAACTGGCCTCATCCACTAACATATACATAGAAATGTCACTATGCTGTGCACAAAATAAAAATAGTCAAGTATGAAAACATTAATGACATGGCCAATAAGATGTGAGAAATTGCAAGTGAGTGCAAGTGTTGAAGAAGTGGGGCATGACCATCATTATTATGTAAAGTAGTATTTTTATATCAAGTATTTTTGTCTAGCAGGGAAATGGTTGCCTATGAACTAATTATTATTTTTAAAGGTACGCTTCAGCCCGCGCCCACCAAAATAACCTGATTCTTGGTTTCTTTACACTCGATTTAAATCCTTTTAGTTTGATTCTGTGGATTTTACCGTTGGTTACCATTTGGGAAATGTGACCAAGATGAAATAATGATTATGAATATTGTTTTTAATTTAAAGATGTTTTTAGATTCTGAGGCATGATGGCCGTCTCAGACAGTTATAATTGTAATAAAATATTGATGGATGCTGGATTTGTGCTGAAGATCACAGATTTGTTTGCGATTCCCTTTGTTTGAGGTGACTGTGGTCTTTGAGTAGAACATGCAGGATGTAGGAGAACCATTCACTAGCTGTGAAGTTACTACATACTGCTCTATTCTTTGAGCCACCAGGTGAAAGATGAACACCCAGTGTTTGCATCCCATGCACCTCTGTCGGGAAACGTTTACTGAAGTTCAGCGGTGTTTCATGAGGAGTTTAGAACTCACAGTGCCGAACAGAGTTCTTTATGTTTAAGCTCATTGTTGCAGAATGAATTTGGGGCTGATTACACCACCTGTCTAAACTGTCTAAAGTGATGTTGGTGTGGTTCATGTGACACAAGATTGAAGCTTTTCTTCTTTCTTTTAAACAAAGTAAAGCACAAAATGTCTTTTTCTCCAGTAAAGGAAAGGTTCCCAAAGCCAGCAGTGATTCTATGCCGGCACCTCAGCCCTCTGCACCAAGATCTGACCAGGCTGCTCCATCTTCGCCCGCTGTTAAGTCATCGTCCCGGGGAGGCCTGGCATCTGTGGCTCGGCTGGTGAAGCTCGGCCGCTGTAAGAATGTGGTGGTGGTGGCTGGAGCAGGAATCAGCACAGCCAGCGGGATCCCAGATTTTAGGTTGGTGTCTAAAACCTTATCAATCTGCAGATTTTCACTGTTTAGCAGCTCACCCTTCTTGTCCATAAGAACAAATTCACCACTGGCTCACTTTTATCTGAATTACTAAACCCTCAGAAAATCACACTGATGTCAAAAATTAGTGTTTCAGAATGTACCAATTTTTTAGGACTCCAGGAACAGGTCTTTACGCAAACTTGGAGAAGTATAACATCCCGTACCCCGAAGCCATTTTCAACATCGACTACTTCTCCAATGACCCGCAGCCGTTCTTCTCCTTGGCTAAGGCTCTGTATCCTGGCAGCCATCGTCCGAACTACATACACTACTTCATCCGCATGCTTCATCACAAAGGACTCCTGCTGCGATTGTACACCCAGAACATCGATGGACTGGAGAAATGTGAGTGAGAAAACAGCTGGGCTTCGCCATCAGTGTTTTATTTTTTTAAGCTGCCCAGTGGTTTGTAGATTGACTTGAGCTTGAGATTCCTCATTACCATTAATGTGGCTTTTTTGAAAACCCGCCTACGGGATTGGAAGATTTAGTTGCCTATTATTATTGAAGCATCTGCCAGCAGGGATGGGGTTTAAAGGGTTGTTGTTAGACGATTTAAGAAAATAAGGTGTCTTTGAAGAGACTCCCTGTCCACTGCTGTTTGGCAGCTTCTGTTTTTTGGAGTACTTGGCTATCTGTGACTCCTTCAGTGTATTAGTCAGAGAAGATATGTAATTTAATAATAATAATGGATTGCATTTCTATAGCGCTTTTCAAAGCACCCAAAGCGCTTTACAATTCCACTATTCATTCACTCCCACATTCACACACTGGTGGAGGCAAGCTACAGTTGTAGCCACAGCTGCCCTGGGGCAGACTGACATTTAGTGCAACGTTTGGGGGGATTTGTCTATGTAGCGGCTATCTTGGTATTTATAAAGTGGCTGCTGCTAAACAAAGTTTTGAGTTTTACGAAATCTACTTTTTCAAGGCCAAGGGATCCAGTGCAGAAAAAACAGGTTTTCCAGTACAGACAAGTTCTACCTCACAGCACGTGATTTTATCTGTGCTTTGTGGATGACTTTGGATAAGTGATCGAAGAAACGGCATCAATACTGGCTTCCTCTTTGGATGCAGCTTATCAACATTAAGACAACCTTCAACTGCATTGGCATCTTTTCTGTAGCTAAATGCAGAAGAAGGTGAGAACTCGGTCCACCCCTGCTCTAAAGCAGCACATCTTGAGAGTTCATAGTCAAACAAAGGTACAGGCGACAGCTGCTCTGCAGGACCCACAGCTGGACCTGCCTGTTCGCCTGTCTTAAAATGTGTCGTAGTCAGTTCAAGCTAATTTTGTTGCCATTATTGAATTCCTTGGCCGAAAAGTATATTTAAGATAGATAAGAAATACTTTATTAATCCCGAAGGAAATTATGGTTACAGCAGGCAGCATGCCGCGCACGCGCACTTACAAAGGAACCTTCCGACCAAACATACACAGACATCACATAGGGACACAGGTCAGAGAGGTAGGCTGATAGGAATAAACAGCGAAAATACACAACATGAGGTAAGGGGAGGAGAAAAAGCTCCACCCAGACTAAACTCCTTTGGGAGAACAGTTTGAGAACAGAAAAAAAAGCACATAACTTTAGACACATGACACCATACAGCACATCACAAGCAGTATTGGGGTGGGTGAGGGGTGAGACGGTAGCCAGCTCGACACAGCATCCCGCCCTGCAGCCTTCAGGCAGCATGCTAGTTCGCGCACGCACACTTTCAGCGCTGGGTAGACCGCCATCCGACCTGGCCTTGGAGATAAGCATACGAAGGCGTTGGAACCAAGAGTCTAAACACAGTTTGTTATCAGGGGAGAAGTTGATTGTTATGCTTCAGCTCCAGCCTTGAGATCCCAGCTGGCGCCGATCAGGTAGCCGAATGGAATAATGGTGGTTTTTCATTTAGTGCGACCAACTACATAATTTTTACAGTTGATCTAATGTCCATCACTGGTCTCTCATATTATCTCACGCTGGAGAGAGCCGCGAGCCTCCCCTGATGTTATCCA
>VUQR01026706.1:0-15159 GCA_015108515.1 Hemichromis elongatus | reverse complement strand
TGTGTGTGTGTCTGTGCACGTTTATGTCTTTGTGTGTCTGTCCATTCTCTCCATCTGTCAGCTGCTGCTGGCTCTTCCTCCTCCTCTTCCTCACACACTGCTGAGTTTGTCCTGGTGGATCATCAGGGCTGCAAAGCCTCACAGATGATGTGCAGCAGTGGCTCCCTCAGTCTGTCCTCACTCTGGACACTTGCAGTTGTCACCATGGAAATCAAATGTGTGATAAGCTGCAGGATTCAAACACAAGTGTAACTTATAAATACATGTTCATACTTTTATGCCACAATCAGAGAGAAAGACAAAGAGAGAGAGTGCAGGACAGACAGACAGGTGACAGTCTCAGGTGTACACACTGCTACACAACAGCACCAGAGAAGGAGGATTTAGTGTTTGTGTTATTATGAGTGCTAAACAAGAAGAGTTCCCAGATGGTCCAGTGGACACATGTGTGCCTCCTGTGATTAAAGCATCTTTCTTTCGTTCAAACAAACGTTGAAGTCCGTTTGGCTCCACCCACCGAACAGAGGCAGCAATATAACATAGCTAACATTAACAGTGCAGTGACTGCAAACCGAGCAGCGTTCACTGACTTTCAGCTTGTTGTGTTTGTGTATATATGACTGACTTTAATTATCCATAAAATCATTGCATTCTCTTTAAGATTAAGGTCAAATAAGGAACATAATATTCAGTAATTACTTTTGAAAGTTTACTTTTCGACCATGCGGCTTCAGCAGTCTGCCGCTTTTTTTTCGGCAAAGTTATCCACACCCACCACTGTGCTATGAATTCTGGGATATGGTGGGCCACGAAGGATACATTGGACCCATCCTTAAAATTCAGGGAAATTAAAGACGCATTTGAGGCTGCATTTTAAGCAGCCTTTGAAATGGGACAGCCTTCGTCGCGTCACTGTGACGTAATCGGCCTTAAAATGCGGCCTTTGAGGCTGCAGACCCTGAATTGGGACACAGCCTAAGTACCGGTATGTCCCTACAGAAACTCATTCAAGAATGCTGAGGCCAATTAAAAATCCGATGGAGCCCACCAAACCTAAAATATTTTGTTCTAATCATAGAAAGTGCTCTATTTGAAATGTACTTTATTTACTTGACTAAATTTGTTCAAAACAAATGTAAATGTCCCGCAAAATACTTATTTCAAACCACAGATTTGACTCACATGTTTTGAATGTGCAGAAAGTTCTGAACATAAGCATATCCCACACCGTTACAGCTCATTACTAATTAATTAAATGTGATGTGCAGTTTAATACAAAATACGGACAAAGAGTCAGTTTTCCATGGGGTGCAACCAGCTGGTCTTTCCATCTGATGATAATGGGCCTTACTGTTAAAAAAAAGTGATACAGTAAGTGTTTTAAATTTGCATTTAAATATGTCAGAAATGTGCAATTGACAAAACACCATGTTATCACACCGAGCAAATCTGCATTATGTTTCATTTGTTGTTAAGAAATGCTGATTGTATTAAGAAAAAAAAATTCTTTAAATGAAGTAATAACTGCATCAGTTCTGTTTATTCTGCTATTTAGTTAACATACCCTTTTCAGTGTTCATTCATTATGGGTAAAGTGCGCCACCTTGTGTACAGTCATTTGCTGTTCTATTTGAAAATGAACACTAGAAGGTAAAGTTTATGGTCATTGAATAAGGGTTGGGTTTTGTTTTGTTTTGTTTAGTAAAACTGTTAGCTGTTAGTAGTGATGGGTTAAACAATACTGAAGTATCAGTATGTGTATTAAAATCCTGTATTGCTGCATTCATTGCTGTAGGAAAAATCAGCGACTGATGTCGTACAATACTGAGGTGCCAAATTGTGTTTGGAAACGTGAACTTTCGGTCCATTTGCAATTGTGCTGATGGGAAGGGGGAGACTGTTTGTGCTGTTTGTGTGTTTACATTTTGGCACTGTACAATGGAACTACAAAGAAAAAGGACATTTTCACCAATTTTGATCTCATAATGCCAAATAAGGTCAGTCTTTTTCCTTTCCGTTTCCATTTTTGCTCATTTGTCTTTGGGGGTAATTATGTTCTAATTTCTTTGTGAAGGAAACTTTAGTTAAATCATTTTTTAATATTTTCTTTATTATTTAGTTTATTAATAATTCATTATTTATTTTAGTATTTCACACGAATAAACTTAATCTTAGCTTATTCAAACCTCTCATCCTTAACACACATATATAAACCCTGCCCTCACATACATGTACACAAGCACTCCCTCTGTCACAAGCATTTATATTTCACATATTTCACTTTTACTTTCCTGCAAAAACAATTTTTGTAAATTCTGCATTTGATGCTATATTATACAGTATAATAATATTTTTTGCTCAGATCAAATTAATTGGAATATAGACACAATGTAGCACTTCATCACTAGCTGGTAACGTGAATCATTCAATACTTTTAGTGTCCAGGTTGCCTGCAATGATTTTTTAAATCCTGCAGATGTCGCTCTTGAGCGACACACTAACACAGTGCATGGGGAATGTGCCACACGCTCCACAAGGCGTCATCTACACGTAACTAGCTGCTACTGTCTTGTGGGGGGAAACACAGAGATAAACTGAGTGCATTGACTCATTGTCACTGATATCCAATTCACATACTGGACCGGTGTGTCCCAATCTTATACAATAAGGCAAATTTGAACTCAAAACAGGCTCCTGACCTGCAACACAAATGAACACATTCAAAGCACATGAGTTCAGTTTTGATTTATTTGCAAATCAGGTCATTTATGTGCTTGATAAGGTGTTCCTCAGGATCTCCTACCCTCTGTGTTTATATATCACACAGTAGAGAAAGGGTGGACCCACTGGAGCCTCATGGAGTTTGCATGTTCTATTTGCATGTTTTCTACATGCATGTGCCTATAGGGACACTGTGGATGCATGAGGATGATTAATAAGCACTTAATTGCAGTTATTAAAAGCATAGGGAGTTTATTACTAAAACAAAATACCTTAAACACTAAATTAAAAACTGATTAAACAGGTTGTGTTAGATGGTAGTAAGCATCTATCTGCGTGGATGAAATGCCCTGGAAGAGGGTCCCGGACCTGCCTATACAGTGGGATATTGTGGAGCACCCTGGAGTCATACACTAACACAGGCCAGCCCATGTATATATCGATGAAGTGGCCCTGATGTTCACAAACTGCCTGCAGGATTATTGATCATCAGGGCCACTGGGAGGCTTGACGCAGACATGGCAGCCATCAATTGCACCAGCAGCTTTCGAGAGGCTCTGTGTCTTGCCATCCTTGCAAACCCATGAGACACGACATCTGGGTCCTCAGGGGTCTGAGGGAGGTGGATGACCTGATGGCAAACAGCCACCACCCCCTTCTATGACCCCGTGGATCATACGATGAACAGTGGAATGAGGTATTGCAAACACTCTGGAAAGGTCTCTGTAGGATGCTCCACTTGCCAGCCAGAAAAGAAAAACAAGGACCTCAATTGTGGCACCCCAACCATGTGTCCTATCCTGGTTAATCAGATTCAGCAGCACTTTCAGAGACTCCCTGCTCAGGCGAAAATCAGGCCTAGTGTCCTCATTATTAAAAAACCTGTCCAGGACTGGGACACTCAGGTTAATCCTGGACTACAGTAGTCTGGTCTGGTGAAGGAAAATAACAGAAATTGTTTTATTCTTGTCATTATTATGAATGTTTCTGTTCTGGTTCTTTAAAAAGATTTTACTTTTATTTTGTACTGGTTCACTGTAAAATATAAAAGAGCGAATAGTCCTATATTAAAATCACGTCTACAGTAAACATCGGAAATTCAAATAGAATAGTTTTAATTAGCTAGTAAACAGATTTCACCTTCTGAAAACTTTCAAGAAAATACATACATACTGGTGATTACCACCTGTTGCATTTACAGTGAAACTGCATTTCTTTTGTGTTGTGGCTCAGGAGGTTGAGCTGGTTGTCTGTCAATTTGAAGTGTCCTTAGGCATGATACTGAATCCCAAGTTGTCCCTGATATTTTTATTGGAGTGTGAGTCTGTGTAAATGTTAATTAAAAGTGCTCTGGTATAGATAGTTGATGGAGACTTACTATAGTAAGTGAATGACTGCTTACATTTAATTGAAATAAGTATATAAGTACTGGTCTATACAGTTTAAATTAACTTTGTTTAAAAAAAAAAGTAGTCACTCTCAAATTAAAAGCAACACAGCTGATTTCCTTGTGGTGCTAATATAATTTACCCCCCACCCCCCCCCCCCCCCCAAAAAAACCAAACAAAAAAAAACATAGTGTTTGAAAATGCCTCTCTAATTGTGAACCCCTAATAAGTCATATCAAAGACATTGTTGGATCTGGAGCTTTGGATTTTTCCCCTCCTTGGCTCTGGGAGAGCTATTCAGCGTTCAGTAGTAATATATCATTAGCGTAGATACTAACACTGCACACTTTTGACTGTAGCTTTCTCCCGGCGTTGCGCACACCTTCTGACCTTCTGTCCTATCCGCTCCAGCGTCACTAAAAGCAATAGAGCTTGTCAGTGCCATCACCACCACTTTCTAGCACCACGTCTTGAGGTCACAGCTACCCCTCCCCTGCAGCTGAGTTCGGGACCAAATACCAAATATATTTTGTCAAATAAATTTTTTTCAACTCAAACATGCACTATGAGCATTTTCTAAACCTTTTTGTGTTGTTTTTGTGTCCCATCTTTTTTTAATTTTTTTTTTTATTGCCAATAGCACATATAAACAGAAGTTGACCCAAAGTGCATCAGAGACAGGCACATTTACATTTCAGGTAATAAAACAAACAAACAAAACAACAGAAAGAAACCCCCCCAAAAAACTCAGTTTCAAAATACACAAAAAGCTGAATGGTGTATTTTGTTGTGTTACCTAACTATTGTGAGAAAAATAAAACCACAGTGATTTTGTGGTTATTAGATGTGTTTTAAAGATGCAAATTCGATGATGATTCAGTAATAAATCATCACACACTCTCCTACATAAGCTATGTAGGTTAAAAAATATCAGTATTTATTTAGTGTGGATGCTCATTAAGCATCCCGTCCTCCGGGATGTGGGCGGGGCTTAGCGTCGGAATTCCTTTGATCTTAAAATCGTTCAGTTATGAGCATTCCACGCTGCAGTTTCTTCAGAAAATGCATTCTCCAGTTAAAAAAAATTCCAGTCCGGCACGCCGCCACTTTTAGGGGAAAAGGGTGGTAACGAAAGCGGAAACGTCGGTGAGTGAGCGCTCTCACTCCAGCTCGACTCGCTCTGTCGGGGGCAGTACAGGGCGTATCCGCTCTCTGAGAATCAGGAAACACGTTGATATTCGCTAAAAGTCTCCTCTTTACGGTGATCTTTGTGACTGCTCCGTAGTGCTGACCGTCAGCGGCTTCCTAGAACATCACCGACACCAGCCCGCTGGATATCAGCCCAGCAATGAACAGCACGAGCTCTTCTAACGGTTCGTTTCTCAGCTTTCTGTCACTTGTGTGGCCATGAAACCGTGTTTCACCGCTGCAGTCCATGGTATATGGTGCATATATTGCTAAAAGACTTCTGTCGTTTTCCATGTCGTGACATTGACGTGAGCCCTCCTGGAAAATAAACTTGTTAACCCGGCGTGTAAAGTTTCAGGAGGATATTGCGCACCTACTACAGATGCGCTGCTATGCAGGGCAGAGGAAAAGGAAAAGCCAGTCTCGTCAGAGGCTATGGGAAAACACACTGTTGCTTTTGAACAATCAGACACATCTTTATTAGGCTATTTAATGACTTACATGCGGTCCCATTGTCACAGAAAGACTGTTAAACTTTAGTTTTGAGTGATTTGAATATGTTTTTGCAGGTTTGTAGTATTGCCTCTTTGTAGTATTTATCCCATTCTGCTTTTTAATGTAATAACTCTTCCAAGATGTCTCTGGAAGTGTACTCACTGTGTGTCCTGCTGCAGATTTTCAATCACAAAGATGAGTAACTTGCAGGGTTAAACTAACTTGTGTGTAGTTGAATATTTGATTGATCATGAGATCAGGACTCTTTGAGCTTTGTTAATAACGGTTTCACAATGTCAGATTACACCTTACTGCTTCCCATGAGAAAATGTTTATCTCATTCTTCTTCTGGTATAGGACAGAAAAGCATGAGCTTTGTGGTTTACTGTAATAATCAGCAGATTAAGAGATATTAAGCATAAATGTCAGCTGCTTCTCCAAATGTGCATCAAGTTTGTGCTTAAATGTGTGACGGTTGCTTTTTAAAGCTCAAAACCAGAGCTGGGCTGAGATCAACACTGCACTGCTGCACACTGCCAACATAAATCCCTTTCCTAACGAGGACACACATGTGATCTTTCTCTTAGTATTTAGGTATGAACACAAAGCAAAAATAAAAACGAGCACAAAGAGACTCCGTGGTGATTCTACTTTAGAAACATAGACGGGTTAGAAGTAGAGGCCCGACTGCTCATCAGTTTGTTACCTGTTGAAATTCAGGGTCCAGCTGCTGGGCTGGGGGCGGGATTCACTCAGCTTTCACCCTGGGTTTTGGCTAGCTTAGCGTTAGCATGCTGTCTGTGCAAGGTGCTTGCAAAGAGCTGGTGTTGTATTAACAGCATAACACAGCTGTTTCTGTCTTGGACGTTTGCACTATACAGTTACTCTGTTGTCCTTTTATGCAACAAAATATAAATGTCCATATTCAAGCTGCAGGCTGTGCCCCGATTTTCCTCGAATCGATAGGCAGGCAAACTTACAGTTCCAAGAAAATGAGCTACTGGCAATTAGCTCTCTGTAAGAACCGGTTCTCAGTTTCTATCTCTGCCTATAATATTGGGCAATAAATAGCCTTCACATCTGTGGGAAAGTGCAGTGAACGTCAGTGTTTGGGTTTGTGCCCATCAGTGAGATGGTTACCTGCCTTCCATAAAGTCCAAGTAGGAGCTTTGTAGCAAGCAGGAGTGCTCAGTTAGCCAGGTAGCCCCTAGATCAATGTGCAGCTGCTTCTCTGAACTTTATCTAAATTTGTTAGCATATACCAATAATCAGTACTTTTAATCAGTGCTTTTAAAATGTATCTCTGTTGTTAAGTGCTCTGAAGTTGCCTTACATAAGTGTGGTGTTGACCCACTGATTAAAGCTTCGTTCGGGCTTGCCCTCACAGCCACAAGGAGGGTTCAGTTACAGTAGGCAGTAGAAGTTTTTTCAATATTGTTTTTGTTCCACATTATTTTTAGTTTCTGACTTTGGATGAAAAAACACAAAACGGCACAAAAACCCCTGATACAAATCAAATGTGCAGTTCACTATTCCTCCAACACTGTATACAACCATGAAGCTCTGTTATTTTCAGTGTCAGAGACTAGATGCGAGTACCAAGAAAAAAGCTGATCTGTCCTATATAAGCGTTTATATATACAATCTTTAAAATATTGACTGCCACAGCTTCTGAGCTATTTCCGTAGACACATAATGAGCTTGATTGATGGAGATAACTTAAAAGCAGCGATTATTGCACTGCCTGTTGAACTTCAGAGAGTACCGTGGTGTCAGTCTCGCTCATTTAGTTCCAGCCTGTCTTCATAACCTTTAAAAAGCCGAGCCTATTCCCATTTTTCCATGACAGGTCTGTGGCTTGAAGAAGGACAAAGCTTACTCGATTAGACCCACTCATCCAGTCCCTTAGTTTGGAGACAGGAAAACACTGGTATCGCATGTGTTTGTTTATGTGTGTCTCTGAGTGTACAGTACAAGTGTATACCTTGGAGTAATTTCAGCTGTTGCCATGTCTTAATCCTATCTTAATTACCGGGCAGAATGTAAACTCACTCCAGTTTCGGCTGGACAGTCACTTGTGTGTGTGAGTCAGAGAGCGGTTCCCAGTTTAGTCGAGCGAACTCCCCCAAGGTGATCCAAAGAAAAGAAAAAGGAGTTTGTCTCAGAAGCTACAAGGAAAAATGAGACTGGACCTCTCATCCAGGAGGCTTCTTTATTTCTTCTTTAATTGACCCTAATTGAATGTATTCATTTGCGTCATCGCAAGAGCCAAGGTGTGCAAAAAAAGGCGTGGGTCATTACCACCAGAGGTTTCGAGTGAATCCATTGTGACACGTTGCTCCACCCTATCATGTGACCTATTTAGGTCACATAAAGTAAAGTGTTAGTGAGGGTTGAAGGCCGTGGGAAGGGGCCTCAGGAATGTAGGAAGACATAGGCTACGTCCACACTAATGCGTTTTTGTTTGAAAACGCATCGTTTTTGTCTCCGTTTTGGCCTCCCGTCCACACTGAGACGGAGGGAAAACGGAGCGTTTTTGTAAACGCTCTCCAAAACGCATCAATCTGTAAACGCAGCGTTTTGGCGGACTCAAAACGATAGTGTGGACGCGGATTGCATTTGCACGAAAGCTCCGTTTTCCAATCGATCCGGACTAGTGTGGACGTAGCCATAGATTGCCTTCTTTGCTCCTTTTTCACACCATTGGTCTTCTCTGGCTAAATGTGAACACTGGCAAACTCAAAAGTGTGACTTTTAACCTCTAAAAGTAACTTGTTAGTTGTACGTCACATGTCACTGGTCACTAGCCACGTACGTCAGAGATGAAGTTGACCAGCAGTGGCCATCTCACCCACTGTGTTAAAGATGTCGGGGCAACCTGGTGGCTTCCACACACAAACACAAAAACATGTCACCACCTGGATTTGACTAAGCAAATGCTTAAAACTCTTCCAGTGGTTTGGTCATCTAGGTTTGGGCAATGTTATGTGCTTGAAAAATGTGGTCAGCTGACTGAATGACCAATTTTTTCCGTCAGCCATATTATTCCAAGATGTAATGCCAGGATTCATAGAACTTAAACTGTGAAGGAGTGGCTGAAAGAGCATGAGGCAACACTTCAGTGTATTTATGGTCTCTTCATATGTCATTGAAGAGCATCCTTCACTCCAGGGGGTGGTAAAGCTGGATAATCTCAAGCCAAGATGATGGAAAGAGTTAGTGTTGGTCGGTTACAAGCTTTTTCTAAACACTTTAGTTTCAAGGAGTTGGGTGAGGAACAACAAATGCATTTTTTTTTTCAGTAAACATTGTGGACTGCTTGAACTTTTTAAAAGTTCAGATTAAGCAGCTCAAATTGTTAGTGGCTTCAATTGCTCACTCTAAAGCTCTACTCTGCCTGCTTGCTTTACATTGTTGAAGTCCATCAATACAAGTTGCTAAATTTCATCGTCATTTGGCGCTGTCTGGTTGCCACATGGCAGCTCGTCACTTCCTGTGTGGACAGTCATGCACTTTTCTGAGTATGTGGAAATGAGAAGCCACAGTAGCAGAACTGCATTGCATTCGATGCTGAGATGAAAATCACACATTCTCCTAATGTCTTTTTACACTCAATAATCATTCCTGTGCAACAGTTGTGACATGGGAAAATGGAAAATATCCAGGCTGTCTATAAAACTGTTACCTTTGGGATTTTTTTTTGTAGAAACACACTATATATGGACCAATCCATCTAAAATAGTTTTTTTGCTAGGTTGTCTCCTATGTGTAGACAGCACTGAGTCATCTGTTGAGTTAAGGGACCTTTTAATACTTAAATGATTCACGGGTCAGTATTAAGTGGTTTAATAAACAAGCATTCCTCTGAAAATGATCAAGTACAAAGACTGGATTGAAAATGAGTGAAAGTACAGCCAATGTCCAGAGAAAATGAGTGAGTAACCATGGTTACGGGGGACACCCTGTGTCTATCACTGAAAAATAAAAAAACAATATCAGGTGATTATGTCTTTGTAGCTTACCAAAGTCATACTAAAACTTTTTTTGACAGATTTTTTTTTAGTGCCGTGTGCCACATAAAATCGGTTTAAAGTCAATAAGCAGAACCAGAATTCATACATAACACGCACCGGAATATAAGGCGCGCTGTCAATTTGTGAGATAATTAAAAGATTTTAAGTGCGCCTCATAGTGTGGAAAATACGGTAGATTGAAAGGGCACAGAATCCATAAATAGCAACAGAAGGCTGATTATCTGATCTGATATTTGTTGAGCTCTTCGAATACTTGGTTGAGTCAATCATGACATCAGAAATTGGAAATTTTGATAGAGTTTTATTGGTGCATGCTGATTGCATTGTGTTCACAATCAGCACAGGAGAGCGAACAGGAGCAGAAAATTAGGAGTGCGGCACGTTGATGAGTCACCAAAACAGCTGGAAAGACGAGGAAGAGGCGAGCCATCTATAAGAGGGAGGACAACAGGAGCTGGCATAGCAGGGTCGGTAAAGACTACTAACATGTCAGCATATAGTCTGGGATACTCTGACTGCTTCATAGACACGGTTTTAATGTTTTTCTCAAGGTTTAGTCCCTGCTGCTTTACAACAAAGCTGAAGAACTCAAAAACGCATCATTAAATGTCTCTTTAGACTCTTTCTCTTTGCGACCTTTCTTAACTAACTTTAATAATTTCTTGTTGTAATCATCCACATGTCTATTAGGCTGTTCAACAAAGTCTTGCTATTAATGAATTCTACAATTTTACATATGATAAGGTTACCTCTATCAGCAGAGTGTGTGCCATAGACTTTTAAAGTGGCTGTAATTAAAGCACTACTTTAAAGTCTTTCATGGATCCGCCTGTTTTAGTGGATGTTCACAACCACAAGCCAAACAGGGGTCAGCGATCAGATGACGTACACTTTACATTTCCATCCGTGTGATGGTGTTGCACACAAAGGGTCATGTTACTAACTTAATGTAGCTGAGTGCTTTAAATCTTGCAGCTGTCTCTGATTTCTTAGCTTGTACTGTTTTAATGCCCAGTTGCCAAGAATGGACTCAAAGAGTTTTACATTAAAACGGAAAAGTAAAATAAAACTAAAAATATCAGCTCATATGAGAACAGGGCTCAAAGAATGCAGCGACAGCCAACGTACCGCTCTTTTGTACAGTGACCCCAATTTTATGGCCTCTTCTTGGCTTCTCGTTGTGCTCCGCATCTGCACCATTAATCGTTAAACATAAATATGTTTTGGTCTGAACAGCCGGTTGGATTAAAGGAGAAATATCAGCTTGGGTTCTTGGAAATGGTTATCGCCGCCGTTCAGGATTTTCAGTAATTAAAAAGAAATGGCTCACAAAACTGCAACTTTAATCAATAATGAAAAGGAAATGACCTCTTCATTCAACAGGAAACCAAAAAAGTCCAAATGCTTCTTAGAACGTGTAGCTGGAAACAAATGTAACCGCCGCCCTGCTGTTGTTGCCGTTTAAATTCAATTTGTTAATCCGCTCCTGTGAAGTGCTCATGTCTCAGATAGCTTTAGTTTGTAGTTCTCTTGTCTGTTTTTTATAGGAGCTCCACCACAGCACCATCTGCGGTTACTGAAAAGATGTCTGGCTCCACTTCAGAAACTCCTCAGCGACTCTGCTCAAGCCATTTTGCTCGTCTCCAGTCTTATTTTATTTTAATACAGTCATCTAATTGGCCCCTGATTACTTCTGAGTCATTTTGGAGGCGCAAGGGACCGTGGCGGTCTAACTCATAGACGTACAACTTTTGGTAACAGGCTGGTCAGTCGGCAGACAATGATCAGTGTGTTCAGGCTTGTGCATCAGGCAACTGGGACAATGGAGGAGCACAAATGTGTGTATGCATTAGGTGCACACAGGCTAGTGGTCAGATACTTGTCTACACACATGGTGCTGTGCTATAGTTCGAAGCTGTCGTGCAGATTTGATGAGAATCTGATATAATTCTGCCTAAAGCGTTGGCCTCTTTGTCCGTGTCTCTCTGTCAGACCCACCCGAGTCTCTTTGTGCTGTGCACACACAGACCTGTGCAGACAAAAGCTCTCTTGTTTGTAGAGCAGGAATACCTCACGTGGTACCTCACCTTTGAACTTTGACCTGATCGAGACGTTGGGTTCAAAATGGAAAATTTAAAATTTCATAGTATCATCTGATTTATTCACACTTATGTTTTGTTTGTTGTTGCTTTTTTTTTTTTTAACATTTAAACATTTACAGTTTTTGTTATTTAGTCATTATAGTTTTACAAAAGTTGTGTATTACTTTACTGCAATTTGTGCATTATCTAGTTAATTTTGGCCATTTGATGCATAAAAATATATTTTAAGACTGAGTAAACTCAGAAATATGATTTAAGTGTAATTGTTCTCCTTTTGTGTTAGACCTAAACATATGCGGTATGCATCAAAATGCATGCATATTGTTGCTTAAACACTGCATCTGTGTTTCAAGAGTTCCCGCTTCACACTGAAATTTTACACTTTTAACTGGACTTTTACGTTTACGGGTTTTTTTTGTTTGTTTAAAATGTACTTCCTGAAGTCACCTCTTTGCACTCTCTACTTTTAGGACTTTCCTCTTTGATAAATTGTAGTTAGCGCTGGATCAGGTGACCCTGAATCCTCCCATAGTAAGCCTAGGCTGCTGGGGGGTTTTCATAATGCAGTGAGCGTTTCTTCTTCACTCACCTCTTCTCACTTTCTGCCGTATTATACACCACTATTACGGTTATTAATTAATAAACTGTGGCTCTTTCTCGCATAGTGTGTCTTTTGTCCTGTTCTTCTCTGTGCTCGCTTCCTCCTCCCATCACCCCCAACCGGTAGTGGCAGATGGCTGCCACATCCTGAGTTTAGTTCTGCAGGAGGTTTCTTCCTGCTTGCTCATAGGGGGGGGGGGTCATGTGACTGCTGGTGTTTCTATCTAATATTGTAGTTTCTTTACCTTTACAATATAATAAAAGCCTTGGGGTGAGTACTCCTGTAAATTGGTGCTGTATAACTTGAATTGAAAGGGAATTGAAGGCACTAACAACACCAAAGCTAATGGAAGTTAGCTTAAAAGTTATTTTTCTCATGCTGTGTTTTGTTTCTCGTGATTAGCTGTGACACCATGGGTGCAGTGGGTGGCTGGTGTGATGAGCATCCCTGTTGTTACAGATCAGTGCAAGCAGTCCTCTGCTGACCTTGCAATGAAAATACAACAAATTATGATTTTTAAGCATTTTTTCCCATGAGCTTTGGGTTAGCTTACAAGTTCATTCAATGGAAGAGTGAATACTACCGTAGAGACTTATTTAGATCAGGTAAACATTAACACTGAGGGATGTAAAAATAAAAGCTGTAAATGTTACTATTAGAGGAAATGTGGTATCTCTGTGTTTTGGGTTGTTGTGGTTGGAAAAAACAGGAATATGAAGACGAAGCTTTAGTTTTTGATAAGCTATATTCGATGCTTTCACTACTTCTTTATATATTATAGACTAAACCACAGGTAGCTTGCAGAATGAGGCCCAGCAATGACTCCAGTCTGACAGACTGACAGAAAGGGTAGTAAACTAGTTTGGCCTAGTTGAGATCAAAGTAGGCTGTGTGTGTGGCCCATGATGTAAAATGGGTTTAACGTCCCTGGATGACACTGTCAGCCTGTTTCTATTTACAAGTAGTGGTAAGACCTAAATTATTTTATCTTCAAAATACATTTTTTGGTTGTTTTAATTTAAAGTATGGGATGTGCAGCCCAGGAGATGCCTATTGTACCCAATCCAATAATCTGGACTGGAGACCCCTGGGTGGGCAGGTAGGAGTGGGAGCAGAGGCAGCTTGAGCTAAAATGGTAAGCTGTTTATGAGCCTTGTGTCTCCTTTCTGCTGTAGACTGTTATGTAAAATCCCGATTATGTAACCAACGCCTACTCCCAGGTTGGGTTACATCTGTTATGTTTAACATGCATTAAAGTCAGCTTAAATAAAACGTGACTGGCTGCTATCACCAATCTACAGTTTATAGGACACCTGTTTAGGTGGCTTACAGCAGCCTTACACGAGTAGGGTCTTGTGCTCAGAAATAAATCAATAAAAGTAAAAAAACAGTCAAAGTCAAAAACCATGGAAAGCTCTCCCAGTGTTCTTCACAGCTTATCACTGTTCAGCTTAAACATGTTTTGCCTCTTTTTGTACCCTGATGTGTACCCATTACACCTTCTGTAGATATCAGGTTGCATTGAAAGGTGCTGTGAGGACAAGGGTTTTATTTTTCTCAGCTTTCTTATAAAAATGTATTGAATTATTAAGGAGATTGGAAAGAAAAGCGTCTGGACTTCTTTAAGTTGCTTAAAGACGTTTCACCTCTGATCCGAGAAGCTTCTTCAGTTCCAGGGTCAAATGTTCCCCTCAAGAGGGACAATGGACCCCCCTAATGAACCTCTACCTAAACACACGAGCCAAGGTGCGAAAACAGGTGTGGGTCACAAGCAGCCAACATTTCGGGTGAGCTCATTGTGAAACTGATTTCCTGAGGTCAAATGGGCCAGGATGTGAGTGGGATCAAGGCGTCTGGGAAGGGATCTCAGAACTGGATTATCGATGGCATACGGTTGGTGTCGTATGGTCGTCCACAGTCAAGCTCCTTAGACCACGATGACCTGGATGACTGAGAACCTTCACAGACATATTGAATCACTATTTTTTTTTTCTTTTTAATTTTAAATTTAAATTGTTTCTCGTCCTCTAGATGGTAACAGTGCTGGCGGGACCAATTCAAACTACATCGCCTTCGTGCTGGTACCTTTTTTCTTCCTCCTCGGCCTGCTGGGTGTGGTGATCTGCCATGTGTTGAAAAAGAAGGGCTACCGGTGCACCACAGCCCACGATGACGAGGCGGAGTGTGAGGAAGAGGTCAAAGATCCCGAGTTGGGCGGAGGTAAGCTGAGTGCAAGTGAGGCAGTTTTAGAGATTCTGGGAGGTCATTGGAGCTTCTGAGAAATTTATCCTTGTCTGATGCTTTTCACACCAGTATCATTGGATTTATGTGTTTATTGTGTCTAAGGCTTACGTCATGCATCGCCTATAAACAATACAAATCAAAGATTATCCCACAGCTAGGCTCATAATAATCCAAGTGGGCGTGAGGGAGGACACAGAGGGTTGTTACATTGTGTTGTTGTGTTGCTGATGCCTTCTCAAAAAAAGAGGGCCTTTTTTTTTTCTTTAACAAAAGGTGAGCCAAGGTAACAATTAAACCAGCCTTACAGATTCAAGTCAGATTTGACTTAATTTACCGGAAGAAACACTCCAGCAGAACCAGGCTCAGGGAGGGCCTTGATTGGTTGG
>VUQR01026705.1:0-16771 GCA_015108515.1 Hemichromis elongatus | reverse complement strand
GCCCCGACTCCAGTTCCTCCATTTTCCGCCACGATATTCGAGATTTAAACCCAAGCATCGCAGAACTCATCGCCATCTCCCAAGAAGCGGTCCTGGGTAGTATCGCCACGAGCACTCTGTCCTCCTACTGGACCGCCTGGAACTCGTTCCGTTTGTTCCACCGAAACTTCAACCTTCCCTTTCCCTCATTCGACATAGCAACCGTCTCCAGTTTCATAACCTTCGCTTTCCGACACCTGAACATCCGTATCCCCTCAATAAAGGCATACCTTAGCGGCATCAACTTCTTCGCCAAGCTGCTCACAGGTTCGCCGTGCCCGACCGTTACTTCACCCCAGATATCCCTCCTCATCAAAGGTCTCCAGCGCCAAGCTCCCGCAGCTTCCTTCTACCACTTGCCACTAACCTCAGATCTCCTGTACCGCTGCATTTCAACCCTCCGCCAAAAGTACAGCGACTACCTCCTCGCTCGCACTCTAGAAGCTATGTTCATGCTCGCCTTCTTCGGCTTTCTTCGCTGCTCCGAATTCACCTCCTCCACGTCAAAATTCGTTCCAGAACTCCACCCATGCTTACGCGACATCCACTCTGTTTCCGAAGGATGCCTAGTTTTCGCCCTCAAACAAAGCAAAACAAACAGCCCCGTTCCCATATACTACTTCAAAATAAACTAACCTTTAAGTCCCTTCGAACCTCTGTCTCAGTACGTCCTGCTCAGGAAGTCTCAGCACGCCCTGCCTTCCGACCCGCTGTTTGTCACGGAAACCGGTCACGTCCCAACAAGATCGTGGTTCCTCACACACTTCCGCCAAGTGCTCTCATCCTCAGGGATCCCCCCCCAATCTCTTCTCCGGCCACTCATTTTGTATCGGCGCCACCACTTCGGCCTCTCGCAACGGGGTCCCTGACCACCTAATAAAGCTTCTCGGCCGATGGTCGTCCCAAGCCTACCAACTGTACATTCGCCACAATCTCCGTAATGCCCAGGCATTACTCACGTAGGGGACGGCGCCTTTTGGGGTTCTGCCCGGCCCGGGAGCCGTCGCCAGTCCCCTTTAGGCCTTCCCCCAAACCGCACCAGTCTCACCTCCTCATCCTCCACCTCTCATCGTCACTGAGGTTGTGGTCCCAGATAGTGAATTGTACAATAATACATACAGAGAAAAACCCAACAATCATATGACCCCCTATGAGCAAGCACTTTGGCGACAGCAAGAAGGAAAAACTCCCTTTTAACAGGAAGAAGTTGAAGGCTAATATAGCCTTTACATGTATAGATGTAACCCTGTCTGTGGATTCCTGATTAAAGTTAAAGTTTTAAGAGCATGTCTAGCCCCGTCTTCTGTCCTTACGTAACATGATGTCACTGGGCTGTTTGGTTGGTTGGTAACAGTCAGTAGATTTACATTAGGAACAGTATAAGCCTGCAGTGTGACAGCAAAGTGCTCTAATGGGGTGATTTGGGGGAGTTTTTCCTTCCCACTGTTGCCAAAGTGCTTGTCCATAGGGAGTGATCTGAGTGTTGGGTTTTTTTCTCTTTATGTATTATTGTAGGGTCTACCTTACCAAATAAAGCACCTTGAGGGGACTGTTGTGATCTATAGCTGTCTTTGGGCGAGAGCCAGCTTGGACACGTCGCCAGTCTGTCACAGGGCTAACACATAGACACAGACAACCTATCACACTCACCTTCACACCTATGACCAATTTAGAATCACCAACCTAGCCCCACTAACTGCATGTCTTTGGACTGTGGGAGGAAGCCGGAGAGAACCCACCCAAACGCACAGAACGACCCCGGCCTGATGGTGGAATTGAACCCAGAACCTTCTTGCTGTGATGCAACAGTTGCTAAATTGTTTTTCAAGTAATCTGTATTCATATGTATCGTGCTGATAACAGCAATGTTGATAATAATAATAATAATAATAATAATGTATACTTTATTGATCCCCGTGGGGAAATTACGTTTGGTTTTTCTGCATTTGACCCATTCACTCAGTGAAGCAGTGGGCAGCCCAGCCACTAAGCAGGCGCACCGGGGAGCAGTGTGTAGGGACGGTACCTTGCTCAGGGGTACCTCAGGTTTAGCCGTTCAGTGGATTCGAACCCCCGACCTTCCGATCATGGGGCAACCACTCTACCTACTGAGCTATTCCTGCCCAGAAATACCTACAATAGACTCAAATGTTAAGCGTCACATTGACATATAAGTTGGGTCATGATTGGATGTCCAAATTGTGGGCATAGTTTGGTCGTCGTATGGATGTCCAGAGTTGGTCACTGGGCGACGGACCCAATGTAGACGTGAAACTCTTGGATGGGAAGTGAAACATCTTCAAAACACTTCCATTTGCCTTCCAATCAAGAGTACATATGACTTGAAATACTCAGTCCTTGGTACAGTTTTTATTCTGCTACTTACATTGGATTGACTGATTTGATTTTAAATAATTTGACCATTAAAAATACATTTAATTTGTAAAAAACTGTTTACTCATTTTTGCTGTCAGGGCACCAAAGCAGTATGAACTAGTTTAGCTGTGTTCCAAACAAATGATATAATGACTCCACCCATTTTACAGCCTAAACGGATCCTCTGTCACGAGCTACAAACAATAGCGGACACCATGAGAAAATCTCTGCTCTTTTCCTTTCACGGTGAGGATGGAAGTGCTTCCGCTTGTGAAACATACCTACATTAATCCTCATGCATGCCCTGGACATTTATTTGCATTGCTGCATCTTCCAACAGGTGTTAAGCTGAATGAACAGACAATATAAAAATGTGCACACAGATTAAACAGTTCCAGAATTTGTTGCTTTAAGCTCCAGTATTTACTACCACGTAACTGCATTTAAAGTTGCTTTAAAATGTGACAGAAAACACAGCAGATACGATGCGTTTGTGTGTGGGTTTACACATCCTGAACACAAGCATCACTGAGCCAGGACCTCAGTGTAATGGAAAAACTGTGTTGAGCTTTAAAGCTGTGTGGCATCAGGTTTGTCAAGTTGGCTTCTCAGCACTGTCGCTTATCTCCCCGGTGCACACGGGCAGCAGGATCGCTCTGCAGTCTGGGAAACCAAGGTCATCTCTCTCTCTCTCTGTGGCTCGTGAGAATAGAAAGAGTCCTGCTCAGATGCAGCATTACTGCCAAAAACCACACTGCTAGATGTTGAAAAAACAGCAAATAAACAGGTTTATTACATTTGTCAAAACGTCACTCTTTCAACTCACATCTCTGTTCCCTGTACAGCAGGAAAAACACACTAAACGTTTTCAAACAATAAAATCTAAAGTGAAACAAGACAATCCATTCTGGAAA
Source organism: Hemichromis elongatus (assembly GCA_015108515.1). Classification (NCBI taxonomy): domain Eukaryota; kingdom Metazoa; phylum Chordata; class Actinopteri; order Cichliformes; family Cichlidae; genus Hemichromis; species Hemichromis elongatus. The sequence continues at coordinate 13,442 of VUQR01026705.1, read as the reverse complement.
CTCAGCGAAACTAAATTAAAAACAAAAAGTCAAAATGAAATAAAAATAGAAACTCATTAGAAAATACAAAACTATAATAGCACTGACTAGGATGTCATTTTGACTGGATAAGCGTATATGAATGTTTGCAAAGAGAGCGTATCAGGTCGGACCAGAGCTACCAGAGTAGACCAGAGTAGCAGGCACACAAGACACCTACAAGTACCTGAACAGTCCACAGACCAACAGGAAATGTGACAAAGGTGTACAGAGATCATCCACAGCCAAATACCACCAGAAGATAGGTGCTTAAAAACCAGCTAAATAGTACGAATAATATCCAAGCCATCGATGCATCCGCCTTACTGGTCATCAGATACTCAGCTGGAGTAGTAAGCTGGCCACAAGACAAGATAGATGCCACTGATGTTGAGACATGTCAAGTCATGAAGCAAAAACTCCTCACACTGCACAGCGCCTCCATCTGAAATCCAGCACCGTAAGGCTCGACGAGCAACAGAAAGGGGAGGGACGAGGAGCAGTGAGGGTCAGAGCCATAAAATAGGATGAAACACGAAACGTCTGCAAATACATCAGAAAATGGATCCACAAAAGGAGCTGCTTCAAGAATGTCTCAGGCACCTGAAGACAGATGCTGATAGACTAGGTAGAAATACAACGGTCAAACTTAGAAGTAGGAGCGTAGAGGTAATGAGTCTTTTTCGTTGATGATGTAGTTCTGTTGACTTCATCAGCTGGTGGCCTCCAGCTTCCAAATGGCCAAAGCGAAGCCTTCTCTTCCTGCTAAAGACCTACAAAAACACCTCTGGTCTGCTGCAATTGTCTCTATTTGGGTCTTCAGCACTCGTCTCTCCATCGCTTGCAGTTAGTCCAAAATGCTGCTGTGTCTTTTAACAGGTGTTTGAATGTATGAGCACATTGCTGCAGTTTTATCATTATCCATTATCATATTGATTTTAAGATTCTTTTACTTACTTTCAAAGGTTTAAATAGTATGGCGCTCAGTTATTCAAGCAAACTCCTCAAGATATATATAACCCCAAATGAGCTTAGATCATTCGGATGCTCTTGTACAACCGAGGTCTCGGCTAAAGTGTCGTGGTGAAGAGATAACTGAGCATAAAAGCAAAGCTGTTATTTACTTCTCGCTCTGCATCCCCACCATCATCTGCCACGTCAGCTTTGGAACGAGGTCGTGGATCCAAGGAGGACTGGCTTCTCCCTTAGAGACATGCCAAGTTCAGTCTGGATGGCGAGGAGCCCATAACACCTCACCCAGAGCCTGCTGTTGTAGCCTTATGCATCTCTATAAACCTTAACCATGACCAAATGTTGTAGAACCCTTAAGTGACAAGTTATGAATACATTGTTGTGTAGAATCTTTAAAAATTCCATTTTGTCTAGAAAGTAGTCTAATTTCATTAACACGTCGATATTTCTGGTGTTCCCAGAAACAGCATCATGTAAAGTGCATTAAATGCATCATTTTCTTTAAGTTGAACCACATTTAGAGAGTGGCAGAAGTGTTGGATACAAACAAAACAACACTCTCACACTTGGATCAAAATCATTTTAATTTTTAATGCATCTGCATTCAGCCTGGTTTAAAAGGCATCGAGACACAAACCTGTGGTCACCTTTGGGTCGGTGAAGGATGTTGTAGGTTATTATGTGTTGTATTTTCCTAACTGTTAAACCCACAGTGTTTTAAACCTTTGGTTTCCATGTCGGGTCCAGACAGTCCTCATTTTCATTCCATTGTGTTTCCAGCTCAGCCTACCAACTGGACTTTGAGTGGTTCCCAACACATGGTCAACCATCACAAAGGTCCATTCATAAAGAAAGACGATCATTAGCAGCTCTGGTGTGTAACGATGTACAGCAGAGGATACATTCTGATTGTTGTGATCTTTGCCCAAACATTTAGTGACACTTTTTGATCATTTCTAAATAAGAGCTTTAGTTTAGTTCACATTATTGTGCACTGTTACAATGAACGGAGGTCTTGGTTTGAGTTTTCATGTGTAGTAGGATGCCTTCATCTACTAAAATCATGAAACTGTGTATATGTTGACTTACACCAGCTGAATTTTCCTTTTGTTTTAAACAAGCTCTGACGACTACACGTGACTCCCAGATGAGTAACACTCACTTCCAGGCTCCACATCGAGAGCTTTACCATCACTCTGTCTTTGAGCTCTAAGTGTTCTCTGGCTCCTCTCACGCCTGCTTTCCTGCCTTTGACTCTTTCAAATGGCTTTCTGGCTCCAGTCTGGAGTGTCGCTCACTTAACAACTTGGCAATGGACCTGAAAAGATTAAGAAAATCTTGTGTCATAAATTGCTGAGTCAGACAACTCCGGCTTTATCAGCAGTGCCAGAGCTGTGGCCCATCAAAGGGACACAAAACAGCCAATAAGACAGTTCTGTTTAAAACCAGTGCCTTAATAATGCTGTGCAGCAGTCGTCTGTCAGTGCCTCTGTGCAGTCTGCTGCATTTGGCCTCGCTTAGTTTCATGGCTTTTAGACACAGATTCATATTGTACATTGGAAGACAAATATGTCTTTCTGCTTGCTTTTTTCCAACAGGTTTATTTCTCTGCTTTACAACCATCAGTAATTTAAAACACGACTTTCAGATCAGGTTGACCTGTTGTACTCCCACAGCGGCTCTCTTTCTCCGTCTTCCTGTGTCTCTGTTTCGGTGTGTAGCTGATCATTTGCAGCAGAGCTTCACCAGCTTTAAACATTTTTATAATAAGCCTGCACCAAGAGGTGTCAGCTTCTCTCTATGCTTTGAAGAGTATTTCTGTTTGGCTCCGCCTCATCCGACCACACCCCTTCATAGTTGACATTCCCCACATGCTGTGCGGCCATGGGGGTCCTTGTCACTTGGCGAATAACTTTGAGCTGATAAAAGAAGCAGTGCTAGCCCTTTATGTCAGATAACACTGAGTGTAGCTCCTCTGTTGTACAGGTGTGGCTGACGTTCCCGTGCCCGGGGCCAATTCTCTCGTGATAGCATCCCTAACATGTGTGGCTCTCCTCTCAGGTCCAGAGTGTATTGAATTTCACTCTTACCTTCTACTCTTTGCCAACAGATCCATGCTGTTGGAGTACATGCAGGGTGTGGTCGTGTAATAACCTTTACAGTATTTCTGTTGCCCCCTTTGTCACGGCGGGGTGCGCCGGTGTGAAGATGAGGTTGACCCAGAAGCAGACACAGTGGAGACAAAACTAAGTTTCAACATAAGTCGAGCCTTTATTGTGGCTGATGGCACAAGAAAAACATGAAACCAGGGAAACTAAGGAGACTATGAACACTGTGGTAACCAAAGACTATGACACTCAGTGAAAACTATGAAAAACTATGAACACTGAGTAAACTATGAATACAGTGAAACTCAGTGAAACAATGATCTGACAAAGACCAAACTGAAACAGACTAAATACCCACAGGGATGATTAGAGGAAGTGGAAACACATGAGGGAGAACAGCTGACACACATGAACCTATGACAGGACAGGGGAAGTGAACACGATGAACAAAGAACACAAGACTCTTTCAAAATAAAATGGGAAACAAAACAAAACGAGACACAGACATGACTCGAACTTGGGCATGAAACATGACAGATAAATACACGTGGACTTAACATGACACCGGAAACTGAACACAGGGATGAGACAAAAGGAAAGCTCATAAATCATGAACTAAAACTGTAACCTCGGCATGACAGAACGCAACTAGATTAACTGAAATGAAACTGGACTCAACTGCATAACAAACCATCAAGAAACTCGGAACATGGGGTCACATGACCCAGGACCATGACACCTGTTCTAACTTTTCCAGAAGATGTTGTTAGTGTATAACCAAGGGCCAACCTTTGGGATCAATAAAGTTTCATTGAATTGAAATTAAATGAAGCACATACCTATTTAAAATAATGCATAAAAAACAAATTGCTCATATGCAACACACAATAACACACACAACGGTTCAAACTATTCAGATGTTTCTTTCATATTCTGGCTTCTTGTCACTCAAACAGGTTAAATTTTAAGTGCAGTATTCAGGCTAATGACCTTAACTCTGAATTTCTCACTCGTTGTCTTTTGTCAGACTTGCGGAGAATGACAGCTGGTTTCATGGGCATGGCCGTGGCCATCATCCTGTTCGGCTGGATCATTGGTTTGCTTGGCTGCTGCTGGGACAGAGGCCTCATGCAATATGTGGCCGGCCTCCTCTTCCTAATGGGAGGTGAGTCAACCACATATACACAAACACACATACATGCTCTGTCTTTATCAGATATCCAAATATGATTCCTGATATAAGTAACAAATTATAAAGAGAAGAATTAGAATTTTATTCATAATTTGCTTCCATTTCTCTCCGGATAATGGTATTCCATTTATACGGCTCAGTATTTGACTTGTTCACATATGGATGCCGTTAGATGGAAAGTAACTTGCATCTGGGATATGAGCGACGGAGGCAGACCTCTGCCTCGAGGAGCTATGTCATTTTCTTTGTCTTAATGTTTGTTGAGATATTTTTTATCATTCGAATGATTTAAGGCCGTTATATCTTACACAAATGTAACCATAGCAACAGGCCCTGGTACTTTTACCCTGTCGCTCTTAAACACCTTTGGTGGGTTCTCCCATCGAGAATTGGGTTCTACTAATCAATGCATAACAGTCTCTTCAAGCACTCAGAGGTGGGGACAATCCAGGGAAGGACACGAGGGGAATAACAAGAGCCGAGGCTTTATTAACAGTTCAATGATCCAGCGAGGACTGACCCTCAGCCACCATCTGAAGTAGTGCATCATGACAAAATCAATGGTCGTTAGTCCCATGTAGTAAAAGATATGATTTATTAATAAATTATTAACTGATTAATGCCGTGTAAACTGTCCTCCTACTGGGGTCGATTCTGGAAGCATTAATGTCAGACATCAGTGTGTGTTTTGCTGGTTTGCTGCCAATACTGAAGTCGAACTCATTATTTTTATGTAGTTTATTTTGTATTCTTAAAATGTAACAAGCAGCTCTTCACCCAGGTGAGTGTGGAGGTGTGACAGCAGACAGGATCTTCACACCGATACTTCACACACATCACATACTGAGTCCAGTGCAACTATTGGAAATACTAAAGGAACAAAAAGTGAAGGCTGGAAAATGCTCATAACCAAGTGCTTCAATAGTTTAATGTTACAGTTATTTATATAATCTTATCCCAAATCGAATGTCCTTGTTGTGTTTTATAAATGCATCATCGAGGGCTGCACACATGCAGCCACTGACTCAGGGAGTGTGTGATATGCTTTAACTTTGCATTTTAAACATTGCTCAGTCATGCTCATTTTTTGTGGGAAGTCATCAAAATCATAATTGTATTTGGGATTAAAATTACACAATCCACTGTGACATTTTCACTGTGAATTCTCTGTAATTCACAGATGTCATACTCTATGGATTAGGTGAAGCATTTCCAGTGAACACAATCCAGGCAAAAGTTACAATGTGTTTTGGAAATATTCAAAGATAATTGGCAAATAAAAGCATTAAAGCGCCTGCAATTAAAATATATATGCATAATGTGACCTGTTCAGTTCCTGCTTTCTACTGGTGCTCACATGGCTATCACATCTTTCATCGCCTTGTTGTCTTTTGCAGGAACCTTCTGCATCATCTCCCTCTGTACCTGCGTTGCCGGCATCAACTTTGAGCTTTCCCGTTACCCTCGGTACCTGTACAGCTTGCCCGATGATATCGGCCATGGCTATGGCTGGTCCATGTTCTGCGCCTGGGGAGGCCTTGGCCTCACACTTATCTCTGGCTTCTTCTGCACTCTAGCGCCCTCCGTTCAACCAATACCCAGGTCTACCTGTCCCAAATCCCGACAGGAGAACGGTACCGTCTGCTAAAGCTGGCTGTACCAAGACGACCAACTGAACCCACAGACAAACAAACAAAAAACAAGCTATTCCATGTTTTCACGTGTCAACTCATATCCACTCTATCCTGGTTACAGATTTTGTGTGTATGTGTGTGTTTAAAATGGGTGTCTCGATGATATCTTGAAAATACAAGAAAAAACCCAGAAGAACTAAAGAAATCTCAACAATTAAAAGTTGTGTTTATTTTTATTCTGTGGAGTCGATGCAGAAATGGATCGTGACCAGGAAAGATGTGAAAGACTAAACTGTAATGAGTGAGTGCTTGTGGGAAAGTAGTGGCTCCGGTCCACTTGAAGCCAGAACACGAGCGTTCAGCCTGAGGACTGTTTCTGTTCACTGGTCTACTGTGATTGTGGAGACGTTAATGGATCAACAGAATTGGAAGAAAATATCCAGATTGTTAAGATCAAGTAAACATCCAGTGGAACCTTCTTATGATCTTTTAAAGCTTTTTGTGGAATACTCCACAAGCCAGTGGATCAAACATGAAACCATGTGACGAGCAGGGGTGGGATCACTCCAACTTCTGGGGTCCTTCCAGTTACTTTTAACAGGCAGGCATTGAAAAGATCCAGGACTTCCACTGATGTACATTATTGTACAGAATATTCAAGAGAAATGACAACCAGGCATTGTCACGTTGGACCATTTTCATTTTTGTGTAGGTGCAGTACATTCCAGCTAATGATCCTAATGGCCATTCAGCATTTCATACATGCAGCCCTCTTTTACTGAAACTGTTTTGCTTTTTACTGAACCTTCATGTTGTGAATGAACTGTTGACACGCTCGGTGCAAATGTGTTTAAATTTTTCATTCTAATCGTATGTGTGTGTGTGTGTGTGTGTGTGTGTGCAGATATGTCGAGACGAGTTATTTTCAAGTGTGTACAAAAGAGTGAGTTGAGTATGTAGGAAAACAGAAGCTTTGATCAGCGGTGAGATGAAACGGGGAGCTGCAGGATCCTGTTTAACCAAACTCACATCTGCCTCGTCTTTGAGGAGATCCCCGGTCGACCCGGCAGAGAAAGAAGTCACTTTAAAGCAACACGTTTAGCTCTGCTGCACATCTATAGAACGTTTAAGTCATTACATCTAATGGGAACATGTTTTTGTCTGCAGGGCCTTCTATCAAGGCGTAAGGTTGAAAAGGGGGTTTGAATATACTCCCACTATTAAAGCCCACTCACCAAGACTCAGTCGAACAGGTAGTTGATGACAGCATCCAGTCTGTGAAAGTGGAGCCTCTAAATACAACAGCACCATTCCAGGGACAGGCAATTTAATTTAATTTCAATTCAATATGGTTTATACACCAAATCACAACAACAGTTGTTTACATCAGAAGGTAGAAAACAGAGAAAACCCAACAATCATATGAATCATCAGCAAGCACTTTGGCGACAGTGGGAAGGAAAAACGTTCTTTTTAGTAGCTGAACCGGGCTCAGGGAGGGGCGGCCATCTGCTGGGACCAGTTGGGGGTAAGGACAGATGGACAGGTCAAAGACACACGGTTGAAGAGAGCCAGAGGCTAATAATAACTAATAATTAAATGCAGACAGGTGTGTGTTTATACACCTTATACCTAAGGGAGGATCCAGTCAGTTGATCCAGCCCTAACTGCATGCCTAGGGTTTTAAACCTAAAAGTAGAGAGGCTGTGCTTTATACAGAACTATGAGATCTTGAAGATAAGATGGGACCACTGAGGGGCAGTGAGACTGCGTCCATTTCATTTCCCACTGGATCTATCTACTGAAATGTTACAGTGTACCCAGCAAACACTGTACTGGGATCTCATCAGAATCATTTAGGTCAATTACAACTTGTTTTTCTAGCTTTGGACATCAGTTGGCCATTACTAATATGTCCCTGGTTATGCTTTTGTCTATGTGTTGCTGAAGAAACCTCATGGAGTACTGCACCAGGTTACTGAGACACGTGGATGTGGATTAGCAGCTACTGTCACAAACTGCTTAGTTTGAATTAACATCATTATCAAACCGCCTTTTTCTTTCAGCACTGATTGTCAGCTGGTCAAACACCCTTCTATGTCTTATAAAACTTGTACTCACATGCAAGTAAACTGCATTTACATTTCCAAAGAAAGGTATTTTTATCTTAAGACAAAATGCATTTGTTGAGAAAGAATGAAAAATGGGAGAAAATAACAAATACACAATTTTATGGACTAATATTGGGCCACACTTCTTAATCTTTGAATTCAGGTGTTTTCAGTCTCATTGCCATGAAATCCAACACCTGTTCATGTGGTCTATCTTCACAAACATTGGTGAAAGCATGGGTCATTCTAAAGATTTGAGTACCATGCTCACAGAATTTGAGCCTTGTACTTTAATACTAAACCACTCGAAGTCAGTCTTTGTTTCTTCCATCCTAGACATTCCACAGTCAGCTAAAGGTGATCATTTTGCAAAGTGGAACGTCTTGGGAACTATTGCAACTCAACCGTGACATCGCAGATCATATAAAGTGGCAAAGCAGGGTTGCAGAGTGCTGAGGCTCAGAGTCACCACCAGTCTGCTGATTTCTGCTGAGTTCCAAACCTCCTCTGGACAAAAACTCTTCATCAGAGCTTCATGGCTGTGCCACTCCTCTAGTGTAGGTGGCCCAGTACTTTTGTCCACATGGTGTAACTTAAAGTTTCAAAGATCCACATCATATGGGAGCCCAGATGGCAAAGGCAATCCGTTCCAGCCAGTAGGGGAGCAAGAACATAAAGAGCAAAAATCGATGAGACTATCTGTGAGAAACCTATGAAAATGTTTCTGCTTGGATTTGAGAAAGTTGTTTACTTGTATGGGACTCTGTCTGTAGATGCAGGAGCCCTGTTGGTTCAAATGTTCTTTGTCTATTTTCATAACAGGGACAAGCAGATGTGTATGATGCTCATTTTGTTTCTCAGCTTTTTAGACTTTCTTTATTAATTTCATTTTATTATTTTTTGTCATGTAACAAATGGATTCAGCATTATTAATGGTTTTCAGGAGTGTAAATAAAACATGGGGATGTAATATCTGATATTCCCCGTTCCCAGTTTTATCACGGTTGGCCCCGCGTTGGTAGTGTTTCTTTAATCCTGTTTATTACTTGGGACACTCAGTGCACGTATAATCCCGTTTTGAGTTCCGAAGTGAACTGAAAGATGTTCGTTTTTTAGTGTTCGCAGAAATTTTGAACCTTTATGATAAAGTGAAAACAATTCCAACGATAACTACAAATCCACAAATCTCATGTACAGTCAGTAAATATATTACTAAAAACATACCCAGTAGGAAACATGGGCGTAGCTCATGTGTCAGAAAAATAAAGCCAATGTGGAAGTTCACAAAAACCTGCAGGCCACCACACGGCAATCGCTGTGGTTGCAAAAAGACCTGCTGTCCTATAGAAGTCTATGGGAAAGTGGCTTTGTGACTTCACCTCTGTAAATACGTTCCTGCTGACTTTATTGGCTCAGTCACTCATTTTGGGTCATATTGACTAAAAAAATGTCTGACTGTCTGTTTTGTAAATTTTGGTTATACCATGCTTTCAGGATTATCTGTGATAGGAAATCGCATGTGGAGAGACCTCAAAATCGGATTATAGGTGGCGGACAGTTGCTGTCATAAGCCACCCCTCCCTTCAAGGATTGCCGTTCACAGTAGACATATAGTTGGCTTCTTTGACTTGTTGCTTTTCTTTCTAAGCTCCTTAGATTACAATGATCTGGATGACAGAGAACCTTCACAGACACAAACCAGAATTCGCCTTTGATAGCAGAAAACCTTTGTTCTGTTAGTTACTTGTATCATATTGAAATGCTCTCGATGAGCTCCAGCTGCCTCACGTAATATCCTTATCAGGCAGATTATCAGTCTACAAAGGTGGGTCACACCTGATTATGCTAAAAAGGAATAATATCAGACACAGCATAACAGATCAAACTATGTAGCAGTAAATTCAATAATGTTCCAGATAAAAATAAAGTCGTTTCGTCTCCACGTTGAATTCACTTGAAAAGTGTCACGGGCCGTCTGAGATGTACTTATGAGATGAACCTAGCCATCAAGATGGATCAATGAAGCCTTAAAGTGCAACACCACTGAAGGCTGCTATAGGCACTGGCTCTAGAGCATCTCTGTCTCCAGTAGATCAACGTTTTAACAAATACAAAGGAAAGTAAACTTCTGTCATTACGATGGCTACATGTACCGTGAGCCCTAACCCTGCTGTAACCCTCATCGTTTAAAAAAGCATTAAATAACTTTGATTTTAAAAATCACAAACAAATATCTGTACAATGGTTCAAATAAGCTTCTGGCTCAAATAAACCGAGATGTTAATGGCAAAGGTTCCAAACTCAAGGCTTCTGATTGATATTCAAATCAGTGGGTGATGTCACCATAATTCTTTTATATGAATTATGACAGTTTAGGTGTTTTTCTTTATTTTTTGGATTCTGTTGTTATTTTTTTCTGTGTGTGTGTGTGTGTGTGTGGGGGGGGGGTTATTATATGACTATATATAATATATGATATTATAAATCTAATGTTGTCTGGAGACAAAAACATAGTTTTTGGTGATAAGAACATCAGTTTCAGTTTCAGTGTTCTGTTCATATCGGTTTCATCATGAAGTCTGAAAGTCTTCATCACATATGAACTCTGTTATTAAATAATTCCATGTCAAGATTAAAAAGACAGTCATCCAAAGAGAATGGCCCAACCAATGAAATTATAGTAAAATAATACTGCAAACAAAGTCGTTTTTCTGTTGTGTAGATTTGTTTATTCCAAACTGATGTCACACCTTTGCTGTCATTTGCAGATGAATGCATTTTTAATGCATTTTTAATGCTGCTCACATAAGCCACGGCTTCAGTCACACAGACGATAGGACAGAAGGTGTTCTCCTAAAACTACGAGAAGTTTGTGACCTGGACATAAACACTGCTGTGCAAAGGGTTTGAGAATTTAACATGTTTGAATTTTATCTTGCAGTAACATCAGAGAGCACCCCCCCATATACACACACACACACACACACGCACGCACACACACACACACACACACACACACACCCACACACACACATAGAGGTCCTTATAAGTCATACAGGAAAAGAAAGTGATGCTGATAAAAGCTACTGAACAGCTTACCGTCCACGTACCTTGATTGCAGATGTGCTGTTCTTTTCTTCTTTCACTGTGCTGTGACTAATGTTAACTGAGAAAGAATCATCACATTACTTTCAGTAAATTAAACATTTGCACAGTAATCTATGTGATCTTATTTCTGACCATTGATTGGAACCCTGACATTTTTTATTTCAAATTGTTATTTTTCCAGTTGCATTTTTGTTGAATGTCGAGTCTGATTTCGTAACGCTACTTTTCTATACAGCCTTTGTGTACATGGCTGAACATATGAGCTAAAGTGGACAGGGTTGTGGGCTCGGTCAGTTGATCAAATAAAGCCCAGTATAAACTGCTACTCAGTGAGAAAGGTAGGTAGCATGTGTAGCTTCTTGTATTGTTTCATCTTTACTGTATTTTTTCATTCAGTGGACTATTTCTTGATTGCATCTTCAGGATTGCGCCATCTGTCGGTCTTGCTCCATGCAATGCAATAGAAAGCAAAAAATGTGTTGCTTCCTATTGTACGCTGCATATTTACTTCAGGTAAAGAAAAAGACAAACGCTGAAGAGAACTTTACAAAGTTTCCTGTTTGATGTTTGGTTGAAGTAATATAAGCAGCGTCTGCAGAGACACACAACGGCATGGACGGACAAGTTCAACTTTGACTACCTCCACCAATTAACGGACGCACCAGAATCAACATCAGCATCAACTGACCACCTAACAGTGTCTGGGCTAGTTAAGGAAGACAGAAGGGCTGGAGCAAATGAGACTTTAGGACAGAAATACTTCAGTTTCCTTTATGAGATAATATATCTGCTGAGTAAGTGTAAAAAAAGGAGAAAAGGGTAAATGTTTAAGTATTGCAAGTCATGTAAAATCATAAAATAAAAATCATTAGTGTGTTTACTAATGCTCTTGGTTGTCATGAATATTTGGAATGAGAACAAGATCAGGAGATTAAAGGGATCCACACTGTTTTTAAAGTTCTGTAAATCCTCCAGCAAGTGAGCAGAAAAATCTGTGACTGAATTTTATGCCACAAACTGAGGCCTCCTAATGAATTTATTATTATCACGAAACACTGCATGCCTGTGTGCATGCAAATCAGCAAAGAAGACAAGTTAAGTGTGATGTCCCATATAAATAGAAACAAGCATTCACAGCTACTTCAATTCAATTCAATTCAATTTTATTTATATAGCGCCAGATCACAACAACAGTCGCCTCAAGGCGCTTTATATTGTACAACAGTACATACAGAGAAAACCCAACAATCATATGACCCCCTATGAGCAAGCACTTTGGCGACGATGGGAAGGAAAAACTCCCTTTTAACAGGAAGAAACCTCCGGCAGAACCAGGCTCAGGGAGGGGCGGGGCCAACTGCTGCGACGGGTTGGGGTGAGAGAAGAAAAGAACAGGATAAAGAAGAAGTGCTCTGATAGGGTGATATGGTACTACAAGGTCATTAAGATAAGATGGGGCCTGATTATTTAAGACCTTGTATGTGAGGAGCAGGATTTTGAATTCAATTCTGGATTTAACAGGGAGCCAATGAAGGGAAGCCAATACAGGAGAAATATGCTCTCTCTTTCTAGTCCCTGTCAGAAAGACATTCACAGTAAGAGCTGGTCCAGTACAGGCACGTTCAAAAACAGAACTGATGAAACCATAAATCATGTTGTTGTAAATCACTCCACCACCAGAATCACCCCGAGAAAGAAAAATATAGTTTGTGCTTAAGTTTGTTCCAAAATATCTAAAACATACACAGATGATATAAAGTTATATTAGCAGTCATGCCAACTCACCCTAAGTATGTCTACATTAGGTTCTCCCAGACACAGTCTGTTGTTATATGGCACATGCACATCACAGTCATCGTAGCTTGTGGTAGGAGCACAGTCTACAACATGCATGTTTGCACACTGGAGTTTTAATGTATGGCCAGAGCCTGCAGACAAAGGGAAAGAACAAAAGTCATTCATACCCTTCCACAAATTTAATTGTAAGTAGAATGATGTTTTTCTTTTTTCAAATCTCTGTTTTTAAATGTTTTTTTAAACAAGGAACCTGGCATACATTATATCTAATATAAAATGAAAAACACACTTTGCTTTTTATAAAGTGTAAAAAAACAAATATAAAACAAACACAAAAAGCAAAATCACATTCTAGCATTAAATATGAAATAATCAATAATCAAATCAGAAAATGGTCTTACGTGTGTGGTCGGTGGCATCTACCCTATGACCACCAAGTCCTGCAACCTGAACGACGTCTCCTCTAGAAACAGATAAAAAAACAAGATAATCATAAATTTCA
>VUQR01026704.1:0-10414 GCA_015108515.1 Hemichromis elongatus | reverse complement strand
GATATGCTTATATTTCTGCTTTTTAAAGACTTTTTAATTCTCCATAGTTGATGGATGCAGAATTGCACAGTGCACAGTTCCACTGGACTTGAGTTGATTGTATTTGTTGCTGGCTGATATAGTTTTATTTTTGAGTGCCCAGCTCATATATACTTTTAAAAAGGAGAGTGTAAATGTTATTGGACATTCTTGTGTAATTGCCACTGAATAATTTATGTTATACTTTGTTATTGCTACAAAAGAATATTTATTTTATTATTATTTTACATTTACAACTTGTTTTTTTCTGGGGTCCTCGTGGCACCCCGTCGAGGAGCAGTAGGCTGTGGATCTCTTAAGATCTCACTGTTGGGTTTGTAAGGTCATGCTACTCCTACATTTCAGTCTTGTTCAAAGATATAAAACAAAGTTCAAAGCTAATCGACCTGTGTGTTCTCCTTTTTTTAAAAATAAGAATCGATAAGAGAATCAATAAAGAATCGAATTGTTAAAGAGAATCGAAAATGGAATCGGAATCGTGAAATTCTTATCAATACCTATCCCTATCGGGAACCCTCACGTTAACTTTCATCGAGTGGAAAAAAGTTAGTGTTCATCCAGCTACACTGTTTATGTTATGCTAACATACTTGTGTTGCTAGCAATCACGTAGCACATCATATACCAGCTAGTCCAACTTTAGTAACCCTAAAAACGTCACTGCTGTTTAGTTTTCTATCTTCATTTATGTTGGAAGTGATAGCAGAGCTGTATGTTTTAATTTTTTCAGAAATCTCTCAGTCAGAACATGGTATATGATGTTTAGGTGGAAACTACCGCGCTAACTTCCTGCTAACTTCTAACTCCATTGTACTTCAGAAATCCTGTTTTCATGGATGCCTGGATCTTAAACTTAATTATTACACCTGGTAAAGCAGCAACACTGATCATTTTATTTAAGATGACATAATTTAGACAGTTTGTAACTCTCAGTGATGCCGCGTTTGACTTTGGGACCTGAAGCAGAAGTTGGACCCAGAAAGGCCGGATCCCAATACAGAAAAAGTTCTGTTTAGTTGTGATCTGGTGACTGTGAAGGCCATAGCACTTGATTCACATAATTTTCATTCAATGACTGCTCATGGTGATTTTGGAGGCAATCATCCTCTCAATGAATACTCTCATTGGGATAGAAAGTTTCACCATGAGATAAAGATTATTACTCAGAGCAACTTTGTATTGATTCCAACATTTTGCTGTGGCTCCAGATTGTATTCATTTATACTCTCTCTGACTCTAGAACGTGAGCTGTTTGAAAAAACCCAAAGTCAGAAAGTATTGAATTTTTCATTTAGGCAGAGAGTAAGTTCTTCCTGTCAATTATTCCTAAACTGACACAAGCCAGTGTTCAACACCAGAAAACCACAGATTTCAAACTTATTCCATTTGATTCATATTGCATTCCTTTCTTTTTACTGGAGGAATCTCAGGTTATGCTTGTAGGAAGTCAATCTCAGGAACCATCAGCGTTTAAAAGGTCTAACTAATGGAGTCCCTGATCAGTTTAGTTACTTTAATTTTTTGCAGTAAGAAAGTGTTCTAGTACATTAGACTGGGTGCGCTGAATAATAACAATTGAATGCTGTTAATTCTAGCTGCTGCTTTGCATTCATTTAAGAGAGAAATGTGTTACTGTGTAGTCTGCTTGGTGTGACACAGTTTTCTATCTATTACCATATACGCCCAGAAGCAACATACATAATGCATGCATGGAGCTAATATGCAACCCAGCTGCCATGTATCTGATGTTCTGTTGACTTTGTACAATTAGTTTTAGCTTGACAGATAAAATTGAGGAAATGTAGTTCCTTGCATGAATTTAGCATGGTTAAATGATCTCGTCTTTATGTTTTATTATCTGTGTTTGTGGCTTTAAGTCTGGGTTAATCACTACTTTATTCTCTACAAAAGCGATTGTATGCGGCACAGCATATTGGTTTGGTTTTTGCTTCATGAAAGGAGCTTTTTTCCTAAAAATCAGGGTGGTTTCATGTTTAAGTCTTCTTTTTTTTTTTAAGAAAATTGGTTCTCCAATCATGAAACAAAAGAGGTTGATATAGAGATGGCAGACTGGATTGTGTCGCCCTCATGTCTAACATGAGGTCATTCACTTAGGGCATGAATCTGTTCATGCTGTGATGGAGGATTTGCCATCCCCTGTAAAAACAAGAGAAAAAAAGCAAAAAGAAGAGCTCAGCAGGCTGGCGAGGTCATTCCTATCTTGTGCAAGGTCACAAAACTGCCACTGGGTAATTGAGTGTTGCTCGCCTGGTAGCTGCAGATCGGAAAAGGCGCCTCTCTTCCATCTGTTTGGGGGAAAAGTGAATCGGAACTGTTTCATATCTGCTGGTTTTGTGTGGCGAGGAACAAAATTTCTCCTCTACCCCTTCTATTTTGGACGCTCAGCAGAAACATTCAAGGCAGCAGAGGTAGACAAAAATGGAAGTTTATCTGCTGGGAGGAGTGGTGCAACCAGATGCGACTGCTTTGCCTTGCTAACCCTCATTGCCCTTCAAGGCGACAAAGGAAAGCACTCTCGCAGGACTCGCAGTGCCACACAGTCGCAGTAAGTGCATCAGCCAGGAAGTGAATTCATGTTATTTGCCTATTACCTGAAGGCACAGAACTGCTGATGGCAGGGCTTTCTATATTCGTGGAGCCTCTCTATCCCATCAGTGCCTTGTCACAACCAATCCAGCTGCTTCTTCTGATAGCTTTCTTTCAGACCTGTCTCTCTGCATCCCTGGCGCTGGGTTTGTTTTTGAAAGGCCATCAGCTCTCAACAATGTCTCTCAGAGGTCCCACATGTCCTTGACCATATTTGCTGTGTGTGTGAGTGTTATGTGTAGGAATAAGCAATTGAGGGTGACACTGTGTGTACAGAGGTAAAGGGAAGCGTTTTTTTTTTTTTTTTTTAATCCTTTGCAGAGTGCCTGAAAAAACAGCTGAATCCTGGTTGGTCAACAACCACTCCATAGAAGATGAAGAAGTAGTGCATCACTGCAATTTACGCCAACAATCATTCAAGGTTCCTCAGAGCAGAAGATAATTACACAGATTCCACACATGCCTGCACATCCAGACAGCTGGCTTAATTTACTTTAAACAGGGTTGGTGCGACCTTGATGAAATAACTCTCTTCACAAAGAATCAGAAGTCTGATTTCTCTTCAATTTATTGTGTTTTCACAGCAGAGATAAGGTGAGATTTATTAACAAAAAAAGACATTTTTATTTGTGTCTTGTGTTTTTGTACAAGAAATAGGTTGGGAAATTATTATCTTGTTGTTGGAAGTTTAAGAAAAATATTGCTACCACAGCTGTGTCTGTATGATAACTATGAAGCTAAAAACTATGGTGTGGTTTTCTGGAAGAGGGCAGTTTTTTCATATCCTGTTTAACTTAGCTAACATAAAAACAAGCATGAGAAAACAGCTAGTATATTTTTATTGACCTAACATTGAAGATTAGTTTAGGGCAAAAAGAAAATCAACAAACAATATACATAGTCAATTTTTTTTTTAAAACTTTCATCATTTGTATTGTGAGGTCACCCATTTCCAACAGTATTTAGTCTTTACGCTAAGCTAATCTTTATGCTAAGATAAACTAAATGAGTGTCAACTTTTTTTCCTAAGATTTAACAAACTCCTGAAATAAAAACTGTGTCCAGTGATAACATGGACGTTGTGTAGCTGTCTGTTCGTGACACTTCCTTGGCAATCATGTATTTTTTGTTGCTTTGTATACCAGTGTTTCAGCTGTGGTCATTGGGAAGGTTAGTGACACTTAGCGTGCTTCACCGCAAACATCAAAGTAGGATCAGCCTGCCCATTTAATCCTAAACAAGACTTGCATTTCCAAAAATGTGATAAGAGATTCTGTTGGTGACAACAGAGGGAGCCTGAACAGGACCGAATGTGGTTGTTGTCTCTTTGTGTTGCACATCCTTCACCTTCCTTTAAAACACACAATAACCAGCTCAGCCGAGAGGCTTTGTAATGTGCTGTCAAAGCCCATTTATCTCTGTTATTTGGCCCCACCGCTGCACTGTGAGTGCACAGTAGGGGTAGTGGGTTTGGTACTTTGGATCTGTCACTGCCTGTTACTGTGGGGTATTCCACAAGTTCATCTTTTATTCTTTTTCTATCTTTTTGTTTTTACTTGGATTTGTTCTCTTTCTCCCTCACTGATCATAAACAGATATTTCTGTAGTGTTCGTCTTTCCAAAAAAGCACTTATCGAGTCAGACTGATTTTCTGTGTTTGGTTCAGTGGAGGTTTTTTGCCTTTTTTTCCCCCAGCATTTTCAGTAAAACCGGTGGAATTTTTTTAGGGTTAATTGTGAGACCATCAAGCATAGAACCCAGCAATATATCACTAAAGCTGCTTTAGACAGCATGTTTTATTCACCTTATATTAGAGAGGCCAGTCAGTTAAACCCACAGAGAATAATCATGAATCTTTTTAACTGCATTAAGTCAGGCTATAGCTGTTACCTAGGCTTCAGATATTTGCTTATTCATCTATTACTGACTACCTACAAATACATCAATGTAATATTTTTATCTTTGAATCAGTGAGAAGCGTTTCCAGCCTCAGTATTTTTTTCTGCACGAATCTAACCATTTTTATTCAGTTAGTAGAGCCTGGAAGATTCTGACTTTTCAACTCTACAATTTAGCAGGCAAACAGATATTTTTATAATATGAGCACACCGAAAGTATAGCTAACACAGGCAACATTAAAGGCTAAAACCTAAAATACAATACATCAACTTTTGCTATCATTTACATGTTGTTCTAGCTGCCACCAGGTGTCTGAGAAGTCTCATATCAAGCTTTTGCACAAAATTATGCAAATAATCCTTTCAGTCAGATGTGTTTTCAATCTACTTGAGCAGTTTGGAGATGTATATTATTTTATTAAGTTATTTTTTTGTTTAGAAAGATATTCCTTTTAAAATGTATGCTAAGAAACAAGTCTATTAATGCATTTGAATGTTACTCTGTGTCTGTAGAATAGGTACACATAGGCATCAAAGGATAGTGGTGATGACATGGTTGTAATAGGTTATGCTTAAAGCTATTTAACAGCCAAAATCTAGTTTAGCTGTGATATAATAGCCACTGATGGTTTAGTACCTTATGAGAAAACTTTATTATTGGTTCTCAGTTGTACTCAATGTGACCTTGTAATCCCATATCAGCTTATCTATCCTTGTGGAAGCTACTGCTCAATAAACTTGTTATTGTCTTTATTCACTTTGTGCTTATCTTGTCTAGTCATCACACTAGATTTAGTTTAGATTTTTCAGATATAAATCTAAAAATAAAATAAAGTATTGCAGAAAATGAGAAACTGCAATTAGAATCACAAGAACAATGGAACATCTCTCTTCAATGATTTTAAACTTAGGAAATTGAGACCGATTTAGACTCTGTTATGAGTTTTGTGCCACTGGAGACGATGTAGGGCCACAATGAGGATGGACAGTGCATATTGGGGTTACATGTTGGGATGGATTTGTGGAAAGATTAAAGCAGGTAGGCTTATTGATTGGCAGATAGGTAGCAGTGAGGTGGCTATTGATTGGGCAAACAGCCAATTTTTGACCTCGAGTACTCTGGGTGAATCGATTTGTTTAATCCATTGGGAGAGGAAACAAATGAGATGGTTGGTTCTCTATTTTTGGTGCCATTTGTCCTCTTTTGTGGTTAATGAATCTCTTCTATTCCTTAAATTATTAATAAGGATAATTAACGTCATCTTGGTGTTGCTCTACACATTTATTTTTCTACTACAATATATAAAGCAAGGTAATGAAATAATCTACATATACAATTTTTTTAAAATGTCAGTGTTCATGCTGGTCCAGTTAACCTTTCAAAACAGCTGCTCAATATCACAAAAAATACGGTGTAGACCTTTTCCTATTCATGAATACCACAAAGATCAAAGACTAGACTTATTGATTGTTTTGTCATATAAAAACGTTTCCTGCTTAGATTGTTGAACCTGCCGAATCAACACCTGATGCCACATAATAGACAACGTGTACAGCAATTCTTAGGATCTGACACCAATTCCTGAAAACACATTAAGAGACAAACATAGCAGTTTATTACGAACACAAAGCTAAAGCCAGACCATGTTTTTGCATAGCGTCAATGCTTTTTTACATTAGTTTAGAAAACCAAACAACCAATGCTGAAAAACAGCCTAAATGTGGTAGTAACTATGGGATTAAAAGAAGCACATGGCAGACCTGTATCACCTAGCACACCACCATCTCCCCACCTGCCAAGCTAACAGCTGCAGGGATCTGAAACAGTAGCTTGGTTGTTGACAGTAACATGACTGGATCAGATATACCCCACGAAATTAGGTCAGCAGTGGTTGGATTGTTGCTCCTGTCGGACTGAGAGAGGTCAGCGTTCTCACCTAGTCTGGCATGCCTTGCTCATACGCCTTCCTGTGCAGGATGCAAGCACAGAGCTAGGAGACAAAGTCTGCTAACAGCACAGCAGAATGACCCCGCTTTAGTGCTCCCCACCATAGCCCTGCCTGCAGACTGGAAAACACAAAACCAGGTGAAGTGTGGCAACGGGCGGATTTATAAGTTGTTTAGGGAAAATGGCATGCACACTTTAATGTGTCACAAGGCTTTTAATTAGAGCAAAGGTTAATGAGACTGCAAGAATAGAATAGCGAATTGCCCAGAGGATTAACATAGCTGCACATTCAAGATGGGTTTATATGAAAGCTGCTATAATCAATAATTGTATATTAACAACGGATCAACAACATGGTTTGAGAATGAGCCATCCACAGAATTCACCCAAAGGGACGCTTGCTTGTGTGAAACAATAGAAGGAGATTAAGACCCCACAAGAGAGGTGTGTCATATTTCTGAGAGCAAAGCAAAAGTAGAAAAATGGTTTGCTCAGAATGAGAGGCTCATTGTTTGTAGAAAAAAATGTGCCGTAATGAAAGCCACACAACGAGGCAGTAAAATAAAGTAAGATATAACTTAACTAGAAACGAGAGAAGGGGGAAAAGGAAAAGGCTTACAGTGATTTAAAAGTGAAAGTGGACTTCCTGTTTTATTTTCTAATCCTTGTTTGTCTTAAATTGTGGTTTCCACTAATTCTCCGTCTGCTTCACCATTTTCCCTCCGATTTTCAGAACCACCTGTGTTCAATTAGCCAGTCCCTCCCACTACATGTAACAGCTGTCATCTACCATTCAATTGTCTTTGTTCAAAGCAGCTAAGCTTTATAGCTTGAATTACTGCTTATTTCTTGCATTTCCTGTCTTAATACCTTTCAACATTTTCTCTTTTTTTGTCTCCTGCCTGATTTGTTTACTGACCATCTGTGTATGGCGTCGTCTTGCCCAATGATAAAGATTTTGATTATTATCTGTCTTGGATAGTCTGTGTTTGTGCCATCATATCTCACCCTGTGATGCCATGCTTGAGGATGGCAGTATACTGTTGAACAGTAGCAGTAGATTGATTAGTAGTTGATTTTGATTGATTTTCTGAGGACAGACATTAAGCAGAAAGTCTGGGAGTTCTCTCCACTCCTACATTGTCTGGATCAATTTTTATTGTAAATGCATTTATTCGTCTGAAGTAAAACATAAAATTCAGGAAGCAGATGACAATTCAGCATGTACACAGTCAGGCTCTTTGGCATTGTTTTTATTGCATTCAAATAAATATTCATGACTTCTCTCACATAATATTATCCCTGTTGTGCCAGCACACATGGACATGATTTAGTCTTCTGTCTGTTTTTGTGTTTGCCTGAGTCAGAATGTAATAAGTGAAAAAACAAAAGGTTTGTTGAGTATCAAGCTACTGTTGTGTCTTTAGGGGAAGCATCCTGCTGAGATTTTAAAGATAAATGAAATATTAATCGATTTCCCTCTGGATTTTATACCTTAGATTTGTTTCAAAAAGATTTCTGCTCATTTTCTGAAATGATTTATAAGGATTCATGTACATTTTATTAAGGCTGCCTGAAAACAAGGACATGCTTACCTAACTAGTGAGACTTATAAACTTGGAAAAACAATACTTAACAACTGGTTTTAAAATCAGAAAACCTCCCTTTTCCTTTTCCTTCTAGTTTCTACCATAATAAAAGTTGGACATAGCCAAGCTCTCTTTGGACGACAGTTCAAAGCTTTAGCAATTTGCTTATAGTCATCTTGGTTTTCTGGAGCCACAAGTTACTTTGGATGGAGTTCATGCTAGCTTGGTATACAAGCTGCATAACCATTATAGATGCAATAGATAAAATGTTAAAGAGAAGAATACAATTTCACTCAAATGTGAAGCATGAACTTCTTGGGCAATCCGCACTTTAACACAAGTACACATTAGTTGTTAGATAAATCCATAAAAGTGCTTCAAGAGACACCAAACGTCCAAGCCCCATCAAGAAAACACTAATCATCTGCAGCTGCCTGTGAGGAACACCTCTGGGCCATTCCATCTCAAATCTACAAATTTCTTCCTCAACTATCTCCAATTTTCATAAAAATTTAATGGTACAAAGTTGGTGTAAACTTCATCCTACTCCGTTTCGAGCACACACTTTCTGTAGACATAAATATATATGAAAACTTGATGATTTTTAAGTTTTGTTTTATGTTTTTTTCTCTTGTTATTTCAATTATATTTGCATGTTCGAAATAAAATTCTATCTAAAATATATATGCTGTCAAATATTAGCTTCATATATAAAAATACTTAAAAAAAATTGTTTTTTTTTAAATTGTCTGTTGACCCACTCTCAACCCATTTTTTCACACATTGAAACCTGTGGCAATCTTTGAACTTGAATATCTCAAAAACTATTAAAAAAAACCGCTGAGATTTTAAGTGGTCCTTCTTACTATCAAATTGAATCAGTATCTGCAATTTGGGACAGATACACCAAAAAATTTAAGTATATATAAAAAAAAAAAAAGTTTCAATATTATGCACATAAATCAAGAAAATTCCATTTTTATTCAACTTTCATGGAAATTAAAAATAACTTAAACTATAATTGTGTTAAATATGTCCTAAAAGGTTTAGATTGGATATACCTGGGTCTTGAAAATGAAAAATGCACATATTACTGAGTTATAATTAGAGCACCATCTGGAAAGTTCAATATTTTATTCTAAATTGACACGACAATCTACTGATTGTTTTGTTTTCGGCATATTTGCTCAATCCAGCAGCAAAATAGAATGAAAATGGTTATTAAGATTAAATTGGCCCTGTCAGTCAAAGTGACCTCAATCTAACTTGAGTATCAAGTTAGATAGATCTTTTGTTAAAGTTTGAAAAAAAGAAGGAAATTATCAATAGATCTTATTGTAAACACACTTTTTAATCCACTACACTAAACAATTTAATCACATATACATTACTGAGTGCTAACAATGCAGCAGTCCACATACTATAAGTATAAACATTTGTTGATGGCAAACGACATAAAAAATGTTTGCTCTTTTTAGCTGTTGACCTTTAATATTTTGAGGTTACTTGGTCAGCTTAAGGCTACGTGTTTCTCAAAGGTGTTTTGCCTCTGGACATCATATCATGTTGATGTGTGTAATCCAAGCATGAAGAGTTAAATAAGCCACAGGGTTCATGGTGTGTGATGAACTCATTGGAACACCTCCAGCTGTCTGCTAACATTATCTGCCCTCCTGTTTAACAGCAGTGGTCATTTTTCTGGAGGCGCTTTGATGCTTTTAATTGTTTTAGCGTTACCCGGTTAGGGTGGGTTCACACGTGTCACAGATATATTGCATACAGTGAGCTAAAAGCCTTTATATGCCTTGCTACTCTAAGAATTATTTACTAAAATATGTTTTAGTTTTCAGAAGATATTAGACTTTGCAATATGGTCTCATGTAACTCTTTGATCGGGTGCTTATACGCCAAATGAATCTTTCAATGTTGTCACGGTGTGTGAGCGGACTCAGGCGCAGACCAGGGATCCTTTAGCAGAGAACAGAGTTTTATTTACAAAGTGGACACCAAGTGCAAATATGTACAACCTGCTGGGGAAGAAACAGAAATCCAGGGCTCCAGGGTCCGTGAGGGAGAGAGGGAAGGGTTCACACTCCAACAGGGTTCCACACAATCCAATCTCCACACTCCACATTTGCACGTCGCATGCTCACAGGTGGCAGGGCAAGGCAGGGTCCGGGAAAGGAGCTGTGGACAGGGAAACAGGATCAGACACAAACGAACGGGGATCAAACTATTAACTAGACTTTCCGATTTGAGAACTGACTAACACTGATTGTATAACGATCCAGCGACGAGTAACTCTTGCCGTTGGCTTAAGTAGAGCCCTCATAT
>VUQR01026699.1:0-21331 GCA_015108515.1 Hemichromis elongatus | reverse complement strand
GGGGGGGGTGTACGCAATGTTAGATTACTTGAGGATAGAGGAGGGCCATGCTAAAGAAAGGAAATAAGTCACTTTGAGGTTTCTGTCGTAGGAGCTGAAGACAAAAATGCAATCTTGAATTTTATTTATTTATTTTTCAATGTGGTCTCATAGGAACATGAACAACACATCTGTTACATGGAGAATTTGGGGCTTATAAGGACAGTGACCGTCTACCTCCTAAGCAGTATGGAGGTTTTGTAAAATGACTGAAAATGTGCATTTTTTTTTTAAAGAAAACAAAAAGTGTATAATTCAATTTGTTTTTGTTTTTTTTACATGCATGAAATATTAATAATCACAAATTTGCCATATGTCAAATAACAACAGGACTAAATTGTAAAACAGGCTGGAAACACCAGCCGAACCCCGGGCCTCTCTTACATTTGTAAGATCTATGTTGTAGATCTATATTTGCCTGAAACAGCTTTGTCCCCGTGGCATCATTGTTAAACTACAGCCATGGCCCCCGTTTCTGATACTTGTAAACATATCATGTTTGCCTGTGTAAAATGTCCTGATTTCTAACTGCTCCACCTGCTCTCACTTTCACTTATCGATGTTTAGCTGCTGGCAGTGAACACTCTGGGCTCAAAACACAGTTTGGCTTCCCTTAGGGATAAGCCTGGCAGGCAGGAAAAAGATAAAGATAAATACATCGCACTTCTTTACAGTCACTGTGTGTATCGGAGGAAGTAGTTTCCCTCCACTAATTTTAAATCTTTGACTGTCAAGGGAAGACATACGGACTACAACTGCTTAATGAAACATGCTCCAAGTACAGAAAAACACGATCAAATATAGAAACCATGTAGGCTAACCAGATGGACTATTATCAGAGTTATGTAAATGATTGTTAGTCCAACTTCCAACATCAGGGTCAGGCAGCCAACCTCAGAAGTCACAATGGACCTCATCGCTTTTAGTAGGTGCCTTCCTGAGTGATATTTGCGTTTGCGTTTGCAAATACGTTTTAAAATACATCAGCAAGTGTTACCTAAAAGTGCATGTATTTACCTGTGTTTTAATGTTTGTGTGTTTTCCCCCTGTTGTTGTGCCAAAAAAAGGGAGGGCTAGTATTTTTGAATGCTTTTCTTGCACACTGTGGTGACTCTTTAACTGCCCACTGGTCCCGCTCGTCTCTTTAACGTTTTCTCTTTAAATTATTTGCATAGATTATGCAAAGCAGTTTAAAAGCGAGCTAGCATCTACGTTTCTTCTAAAGGCAACTGGAGAAGTTTAATAATTCACAATAATTAAAAATTCAATCACATAATTACCGGGTACGTGAACTAAGATCACTGTAACGGATGCTAGCTGTATGCAAGTGACTGAAACTTCCAACATTGAATTGAAAATGTGACTGCCGTAGTCACACTAACAGCATGGCTACACATGTAACGTTGTGTACGTGAATTTCGATCTTTAGATACTTTGTGTGGAAGAAAGCCGGGTTTCTGAAACTTTAAACCGCTTACAGCCACACAACGGTCCCGCAAAGTCTAACGTTAGCTTAACATGCTAACTGCAGCATGATAAAAACTAACTCACGGAGGTCCCACGTGTTATTTACCAGATATAAAACGAATAAGACGAATGAATTAAGTTGAGCAGCTAACTGACATAAGGTTAGCAACACGGGCCCATCGGGCCTGCTCACGGTAGAAATTTCCAGATGATGAGAGGTTAGCTTGCTAACACTCAGGGAACATACAATGGACATCGATAGTAAAGTAAGACCACTCACCGGCTGGGTTATTTTCTGGATCAAATCGCTGCCCACATCCCTTGTTATAACACAAAACAGACATAGCGACTGATGGGACAAGTACAACGTGTGATCAGATTTCTAACCACTCGTGTGTGACAGAGCTCGCCGCCGTTTGCTTTAAGGTGTTGAACATTACATTTCCGGATGTTCTCGGCTGCACTCGGCAAAGATCGGCGCTTGCCCGCCACCACCTCCAGCCTGTGAGCGCACTCCGGTCCCACACAGGCGACAGCTGATGCTGGCCGCTTCCAAACTTGCAATAAGCGACATCTTCTCTGGTTCACGTCTATCTCGGACTTTAACCTTATAGGAAACGGATCTAGAACTTCTCTCATCTTAGTTTGGTTGTAACTATTGCAAATACAAGCCGGGATAGCCCTCTGCACTCAGGCTTACAGTTATCAGGTGCATGGAACGGGGGCAATAGCCATATAGTTTTACGAGGATAGCTGCAGTGTACTAGATAACTGCCTATCGGGAAATATCTAAAGGCTTTTTTTTTTTTCCGCTCATCCATAAGCGGCCATTTTGCCTTTCTTTCTTTTCTTTTTTGTAATTATTGAGTGAGAATGGGACAGGATATAATTTCACTGATTGCATCGGTTTCATCTAAAGGTAGGTCACTTTGCAATGTGTAAGTGAAGTCTGTACAAATGCATGCAGTGCCGTTACTTAAGCGACACACTGTAGCAACAAAGTGTAAGTTAATAAACTCGTGGATTTTGCACAGAGTCGCGTTTCACTGGATTACTGCAGGGCACGATTGTGCAGATCTCCTGGGATAGTCTCTCAGCAGGGACGTTGATGTTAAATCGCTGGATTTTTTTATTTTTTGTTGCCGGTACAGTCCTACCTATAGATCCAGTATATTTCAGTCTTTCTCGAAGTTGAGTCATGAGACCCATGGTTTAGGTGAGTGACACGGTATCTAAAAGCAATAGATAAAAACAATGATAATAATTTTTAGGCAACGGAAGAAAAAAATATTTTGTTTTTAGTATTTGACCCTTTTTATTGTCTGACACTTGTTAAATTGGTTTTGAATTGGTTGTCTGTGCTTTTGCAATGATGTTTTGTTGTAATTGTCTTCTATTTTCTGAAAATATAACATTATGCTTGTCTCTGTTAAAGTAGTCTTTATTGTTACGACCCCTGTTATTTTATTTAGATGGCATGATGTGTTTTTCTGAGACTGTGTAAGCGAGCTGTGGTTTGAAGTTCATTCTCTGCTTCACAGCCTTTCTCATTGTTTGAATGCAAAGTGTAAGCATCATCATACCAATGTAGTGATAATCACTACCTCTAAAATGTTTTCGTGCCTGTCCATCTGAAGTTCCCTATCAAACTTTGAGCCTGTAGAACACAGATTCCAACTAAATGACCAACTAAAATCAAGTCCATTATTTTAATTGTGATTCTTTCCTAATACAGGGTGACTGAGTGATGGGATAGTGATGAAGCCCAGTCGGTGGGGAAATATGCACCCCCTGCCCAGCTTCTCTTTTCCTTTCCTTTTTATTTTCTTTTTCTTCTTCCTCTTCACATGTTTCCACTCAACCCGTGCCCAGCTCCTGCCGGATTCTAGAGCAGGGCAACGCTTTCTGCTCTTCACTCAGCCTGCATATAATGCGTCCATTTTTGAGAACTCTGCTGCAAGAACCTACACCAGAAGTGAGGCAAAAATGGGCATAATTCTCGGGCCACCTTGGTCTTTTGAGATAAAATATTCCATTGTGTCTGGAGACAGCGAAGGCATCTTTCAGGCTGAAGATTTTGTAATGGGAGATTTTTGTTTTCTCCGCATATGCACTAATGGAGGTAGCGGTGCTATACTGAATCGTGAAGTACAGGACAATTACACTCTGACAGTTAAGGCGTCTGCCCCAGGAGGCCTAGAGGCTTTAACCACTGTTTATATCAGGGTCTTGGATACAAATGACCTTCGACCTCTCTTTTCCCCAACATCCTATTCATTTGTTGTTTCTGAGAGTGCCCCTCTGGGTGCCAGCATAGGACGTGTGACAGCCACAGATGCTGACGTTGGCTCGAATGGAGAGTTCTACTACTTTTTCAAGAATAAAATTGATCTCTTTGCTGTTCATCCAACGAGCGGGGTCATCACCCTGACTGGTCGACCAAGGATGGACAAACAGGACCGATTTGAGCTGGAGGTACAGGTGGTTGACAGAGGGATGAAACTCTATGGGAACAGTGGTATCAGCAGCACAGCGAGGCTTGTACTAACTGTGCAGCGAATAAATGAATATGCTCCCGTTCTTCGTGCAGTCACTGTTGTTCCATCGTGGGAAGAAAAGGACCTAGTGTATGCAGTAATTAATGTGGAGGACAAAGATGAAGGGGTATCCGGGGATATAGAGTGGGTGTCCATCATTGAGGGCGATCCCTTCGAGCAGTTTGTGGTTGATCGTTCGCCTGTTGGTAATGAGTACAGAGTTAAAACGTCAGAAGCTCTCAGCTGGGATACATTCCCTTACGGCTGCAACTTAACATTTCAGGCCAAGGACAGAGGTATGCCTCCCAAGTTTTCTAATACCCAAATTGTTCAGTTGTTGGTTACAAAACCAGACCCAGTGATGGCGAGTTTCGAGAAAGATGTTTATGTAGTCACGCTGAGTGAAATCGCTCCCCCAGGCTCTGTTATAGAGGTGGTGAAAATATCCCCAGCTCCTCTGAGAGTCAATTACAGCTTCAGCAACCCTTCTGATCCAATGTACTTTGATATAAACCCTTTGACTGGAGTTATTATGACCACCAGGCAGCTTACAAGGATATCACAGGATTTCATGGTGATGGAGGTAGTTGATATGATAAGCGAGCAGCGAACAAGTGTCCAAATTCAAATCGAGGATGCTAATGACAATTCTCCAGTGTTCAACAAGCCATTCTACAATATTGCCGTCAACGAGAGCGCACCTGTAGGTACTGTTGTCCTTGTGGTTTCTGCTGTGGATGATGATAAAGGGGAGAATGGGTATGTAAGTCACACAATTAGCGGGGAACAGTCTCTTCCATTTAGCATAGACCAGAAAACAGGGCAGGTGAGAATTACTAAAAATCTGGACTTTGAATCATCAGATGATATCTACAATTTTGCAGTGCGTGCCTCCGACTGGGGTTCACCCTACAGAAGGGAGACTGAGGTTAATATCACCATACGTGTAATAAATATCAATGACAATCAGCCTCTTTTTGAGAAGGTTTCTTGCAGAGGGATGATAAGCCGTGATTTCCCTATCAACCAGACTGTTGTCACCTTGTCAGCAATTGACATGGATGAGCTAGGACTAGTTGAGTACAAGATACTCTCTGGGAATGAGTTGGGTTTTTTTAACTTAAATCCAGACTCTGGGGCTTTGTCACTGAAAAGATCGTTAGCCGTGGATAGTTTAAAAAGTGGGGTATTCAACCTCAAAGTTGTTGCAACGGATGGAGAGATGTTCTCTGATCCTACATTTGTGAATATATCAGTGGTGAGGGGTAGGATTCCCCCCAGAGGGTTCAGCTGCAAGGACACAAGGGTAGCCCAGCTTTTGGCAGAAAAAATGCTCTCGAAGGCATCTGCTATGGCTAGACCGAGACCAGATGAGAGCTACACAGATATTTTCTCTACAAACAAACAGCCTCCACAGTTTGAAGCCTTGCCTACAAGCATTCTTGTGAGAGAAGACCTCATCCCCGGTGCCAGTGTATTTCAGGTGCGAGCACGAGACGGTGACGCGGGCTTTAATGGCCGCGTTCTCTTTTCCATTTCTGATGGTAACAAAGAAAACTGCTTCAACATTAACATGGAGAGTGGGCTGATAACTATACTGCGGCCACTTGACCGAGAACAAGTGGATCGTTACTTCCTTAATATCACCATCTATGATCAGGGCATTCCTCAGATGTCCAATTGGAGATTACTGACAGTGATCATCGAGGATACAAATGACAATGCCCCCCTGTTTTATCAGGACAGCTACACTGCCCTCGTTTCAGAAAACTCAGCCATTGGCATGGAAGTTATAGCCATCACTGCATATGACAGAGACATGGGTCAAAATGGACAGCTCTCCTATATAATGCTCACCAGCGTTCCTCAGTTTGGCATTGACAGTGAAACAGGAAGTGTATTTGTTGCTAGCCAGCTGGATAGAGAAACATTTCCAATATACACGTTGAAGATTGAAGTCAGAGACATGGCTGATAGAGGCACTCGAAGGTCTTCAGTGACTACTCTAAGTATAATCTTGGAGGATGTCAATGATTGCGCTCCAGCTTTCATCCCTACCAGCTATAGTGCTCGAGTTCTAGAGGATCTCCCGCCGGGGACTGTGATTACCTGGGTGCAGGCTCAGGACCCAGACATCGGACCTGGAGGACAAGTTCGATATTCCTTAGTCAATGACTTTAACGGCACTTTTGAGGTAGGCGATGACACAGTGTGAATAGAATTTTGCACACGTTAACATTTTTAAAAAAATTTTTTTTTAACATTCATTGAAGTATAGATTGTTTATGATGTAATTCTTTTTATAGATCAGCCCTGTGAGTGGGGCATTGAGAATTAGAAAGGAGTTGGACTTTGAGAAACAACAGTTTTTCAACCTGACGTTACTTGCTGAAGACAGAGGAATCCCCATCCTTAGGAGCCAAACGTTTGTGGAGGTAGAGGTGCGTAGCACACACCTTCAAATAGTCTTCCGCATTTTAGGGATCACCACAGCAGATTGTCTGTCTCACCCTATCCCTACCATCTGCCACACCGATCCTCCACACTTCTTTACTACATCCATAAATCTTATGTGTGATCTTCCTCTTTTTCTCCTAACTCCAAATCTAACATCCTTTGTCAAATAACTCCATCATCCCTCCTCTCCACACATCCAAATCATCTCAGTCTTGCCTCCCTGACTTTGTCTTCGAATCGCTTAACCTGACCTGTTCCTTTGACATACGTTTTCCTAATCTTGTCCATTCTGGGTACTCCCAGTCATCCTCAACTCTGCCACCTACATTCAAATGATCAATTCTGTCATCTTACATTATCATTAATAATTTGGGGCGTTAGTTTTAAAGGTTCCAGTCTTTTTTGTTAGAGCCCCCATCTCCAAACCTTATAACAGGTCTCACTACCGTTTTGTGAACCTTCCTTTTAACTCTTATTGTTATTCTTCTATCACAAATCACCCCGGAGGCTTTTCTCCACCCACTGCCCTCTTTTCTTTACCTCTCCTGTGTGCTGTCAAGAAAAAAAAATCCAATGATCAATTTTGTCAATTTACATCATCACTGATGATTTGGTTGGTTAGTTTCAAGATTCAAGTTGTTTTTCTTTTAATTTTTCACTCATTTTTATGACACTGGTTAGATAGATGATTAAATGTGTGACAGCATTTAGCTCACGGTACATTTAACTTCCAAGACAGGCAATAAAACGTACAATAGTGAAATATACAGATGGTCTACTGATGCCACACAATTGCATACTACACATAATATCACGCAGTTTTTCTGTCGTAATTAATGTGCACCATTACATTTGTTCAGGTGGTGGATGTCAATGAGAATTTGTATGCGCCTTACTTCTCCGACTTTGCTGTGAGAGGCTCAGTGAAGGAGAACTCTCGCGCAGGAACAAGTGTCCTGACTGTCAACGCTAAAGATGACGACAATGGACGAGATGGCGTGCTGAAGTACTCCATCCAAGGAGGCAGCGGCCTGGGCACTTTCACCATTGACGAAGACACAGGTGTGACATAAGATCAATTTTTAAGCCTATTTATGTAAAGTGAAAATCCAATAACCCAGAATGCCATGCTTAGAATATCAACATCTACATTTTACATATTATAGGAAATATTTTCACATGCCTTCCAAGGTGGCTTTCTTATGTTTTTATTTTATTTGTTTAATTGTAATTTGCAAAGAAAGAATGGCTACTTGTCAGTTCTTGAGTGAATGTGTATATGTTTGTTACAGAAAGAAATCTGAAGAGCATGCGAGGTATAGCGACAGTCACTGTGTTAATGGGGGCTCACGTGGGAGCTGTGTACTGGGAGATCATTACTGTAATGAGGGCAGCATGGCTGGGCCTCAGGCCGCTCTGTACAACTCATCCAGTGCTGAGCGGCTAACATTGATCAAGGCTCTCCTGCACAACAGCCCGTCCTTCCCAAGTACGGAGAAATCACTATGACTTATTTAAGGAGGCCTGACCCAAAATAAGCATGCACGCTCCAACTTTCCTGCAGTGTGAAACTCCAGCTGAAGACATGTTGATCCAAACAAAAAGCCATGACTCACTCACCCAGGGATAAAATGAATCAAATACCAAATGTGAAAATAGGACGCCTCATTTTAGTGCACATTGGGTCATGTACTATAGCTGTGCAACTTAAATTTTAGTCTTAACTGTGAGTATTATCTGGATGTTACAGCCTAACTACTGAAGATAGCACAGGAAGGTTTTTTTGATTTAAAGAGCATTTCTAACCAATACACAAAACATCCGGAGTGCCTCACCCTTCCCCAGTAAGGTGCATTTCATTCAACTTAAAACCTGAAAATTAATAACATCGAAAAGGTCTTACAATTTTCTGTTTTTTAAAAAATCAGATAAACAACAGTGTTGCATACATCTATGTTGCCACATTAAATATGAGACCTTTGTCCATGTTGCTGAAGCTTTTAAAGCTAACATTTTCGTGTGACTGTCCATGGTGCTGAAACGCTGAACCTTCATGCTGAAACTAAACGCCTATTTGCTCTTCCCTACATATAGTGAATGAAACTTAATACACTGGGAGGTAGTAAGCATTAGCTTTCTCTTTCTTCTTCACATGGTAGTTTTTTTTCTAATCCCAGCTTAAAATAAATATACAGCTTTTGCAGTAATCATTGTTGTTTTTCATTTTATTTGACACATCCATATTTTAATTTTGAATAAGAAACCTAGTTTCTCAGAGTTAGTATCGCCTGTCAAACCATTCACTGCATACATGAATAGTTTTAAATAAAAGCCACCAATCACTGTCTAATCAGATATGGCAAGAGTAAACAATAAAACAAGGACAGACGATGATCATGTTATGATCATCATGTTATTAGAAAACTATGCATTAAATAAAATAGTTAATTTTTGTAATTGCAAGCTTTATACAGCTGCATTTATACAGCATATACACACATTTGCATACTTACAGTGCATATACTGATCCATACAAATGCCTGTAATAGTGTTTGGGGTTTTTATTCCCTTGAGCATTAATACCTCAGTAAGGTGTATCAGAGCCAGTGAGAACGTTTACTGAGTGTAGATTTTCCAGGGGAAATCAGACTGCTTGTTAGAGCAGAAAGTGAAGGGAGAGGGAAGTGGAAGTGAAGCGAAGAGAGGAAGGAAAAGCATGCAGGGGAGTCGGGAGTACATAAAAAGTGTCAAAAGAAAATACGGCTTTCTTCCTCCCAGACCTATATATATATATATATTTTAATGTCTTTTGGAAAGTTTTTCTTTTTTTAACTTTGAGTTTTTTCCCTAAGCATGTGAAATGCTAATGCCTTTTCACTATCGGAGGACACGATACAGTAAGAACATGCCAAGTTTTCCCTTATCATCAAGTGCTTCATTTTATCATGTAGAAGTCAGCGCTGTCAGCCATGGACAGAGTAGCACTGCTCTGTACTCCCACCATGCATTTAGCTGCCATGTTGAGTGGCTTTGCTCTGGCTGCTTGTCAATCTGTGGCTCTTAGTGCCAGGACTAAATATGTGATGAGAGAGTGAGACGGACAGTGAGTGAGAGTGGAAGAGACAGAGAGAAAAATATAAAGAATGAGAACTCTCTTTTGTTTAATGCACCCCTTACTCCCACCCTTACTTTTAGTTTGTAAATTAGCTCTTTGATGCATCATGCATAGCCCATGACACCCCTATTGTCAGTCATAGCTGCTGTTAATGAGTGCCCTCGTTTGATATTTAGATGTTTAAAATGACTCAATCATACGTGGGTGGAAAATACAGAGGCTAACAGAAAAGAAGACGGATCTTCTCTGGCTTAAAACCTTAGCTCTCTTGCACTTTGAACAAAAATTTGTATTCCTGTCATTGGTTTGGGTGGAAAGCAAGCCCTGCAATTTCTCATTGGACAGCTGTCAAACGCCACTGCTCCTCTATTAGTGGGTTTGCAAGCTCCAGTATTTGTCACAGTCAGGATAAACCATTCTTTAAGTTACGGGAAAACACTTTTAAAAAGCCTTCAGTCTTCATTTATTAAAACGAATAAGCCATTATTTTTTTTTGATGTCGTCTTTTATAGCACATTCAAAGCTATTCAGTTGTGTCTCAAGAGCGAAATGCATACAATATTTTGTCATCAATCTTAGGATCAATTATTTGATATGGTGACATTAATTAAAAAGTGGGATCACAAAACGTGTTTCTCAAGAATGGGGATGGCGAATAGATGCAGCAGATGGATGTAAACCCAACAAAAACGCTGAGGTTCCAGATTTGAAAATGTGCTGTGACCCTTCAATTTTTTTTTTTTTTGTTCACTATTTGAAGTGTGTTATTTATGGTGAGAATGGATGCTGTCGAGTCAGATTTATATTGAATTCTCTGAATAGTGCCTGTCGGTCTTAAAGTTCAAAGAGCTTTAGAAACAGCCAGCTCTGTTTTCCTTGTCTCTCTGTCAAGCTGTCTGACAGAGATGAGGTTTGAAAAGGACACGGTCAAGGACGACAGGGTAAGGATGTATCTTAGCAAACACTTTTACTATGCATTGTGCGTGTCCTGTGTAGCGGCTTAGTCATAATCAGACATACTGCCACTTTTCTGGTGTAACCAACGCACCCTTAGTCTGTGATTTATTTGTGTGTACCTGGGGATGCAGACCTTGTGGCTGAATTGAAGGTAAAGTTATGCAACAGATCTGCCGTATGACAAGTTTTCTTTCCTCCAACGCCACAAACAAATTATTAAATATGTCTGAAAAGATAAATTGGTTACTTTTTCAACATATTGAGAAAGACAACTGATGTCAAACTTGTTCTCAGGTTTCTTTGAGTACTTTGTTGTAGCACTGAGCATGTTACTTCAGGGGTTGGAGTTCCTAGAGTTCCTCTTAGAGTTTTACTAAAGGCTTTAATTTGTTTGTTTCGGTTAAGTGAAATGAGCCTCGTTTTTGGTCAAAAAGGCAAAATTTCTGTTGAGAGAGAGACAGAAGGGTGGAGCAAGAGACGAGGAGGCAGAGAGAAGACACCACACCCACACAAGGTCAGTCTCAGGAGGCCCTGCTTGGGCCGTAACAGTCATTGCTTATATTATACATGGCCATAGTTTGAAATAATGAGCATATATTCAGATTATGTACAGTTGATGTCATGCACTTAAAAAGGGTTTTCTGCTCTTTGGTCTGTGCAAGAAAGGAAAGAAATTATTGTAAATATAGCCATCTAAGAGAACCACTACTTGTGGTTCAGACCATATTTTCTGAGGATCAGCTAATCAGCAGGAAGCTGGGAAGCCAAAACACTTTGTCTCGAAAAGCAGATAAATTGAAGGGCTGCATCAAGTCACAGCACAAGATAAATAAGGAACTGTGAGTTAATGTACTGCTACTTGACTAAAGTCCAAGATAAAAACATTGAGCTGTAAATGAGCATAGTAGACAACCTTTTCCTAGCACTTCTTTGGTTATCTATAACACAGCAGCTTTTCCTTTATGCTACCTACAGTACTCTGCAAAAATCTCAGGCGACCCTTCATGTCTTTATATTTTGCTTCCAAGGAGCCAGACTTATAATTCTTAAAGTTGTCTTAAGCAACAGTTATGCCGACTTTCTGAAGGTCTTTCGCATTTTTTTTCTTCGAACATTGGCTGCTTTTTCACTCATTTTCAGCCCAGTCCTTGTACCTGACAATTTTCAGAGCAATATTTATTCTTGTCTGTTAAACCACTTAACACTGGCCTATGACTTAATAAACATTAAAAAGGCACCCATCTCAAGCAATGAATCAGTGCCAGGGTTACACATTAGACAACTTACTAAAAGAAACAAGTTTAAATTGTATCTTTAGGAACTTTTTTTTTTAATAATGATACATAAACACATATTTGTTCTCAACCATGAAATTGTGTTTTCTGCACCAAAAATGTAATTGCTAAATAGCTTTTAGCTGAAAACTTGGCATATTTCAGTATGGTGTGGTTAAAGGCATTTTTAATGATAAGGAATTTGGCATCACAACAGGCTCCTGTGCAACCATTCTTATATAATGAAAAAGTGGGATCGTAACCACGAATAGAAAACATTAAAAAAAACACATTACATTTGAGCTTGCTCACCTGCCCAGGCTCAGCTTGTGTTAAAGCTTGTTGGGTTTAAATGTATGTAAACCTGAGCAGAAATGCTGTGCATACTCATGCTGTGCAGGCTGGCCACATCCCAAAGGAGGCTTTGTTTAACAGGAGATTGCAGATCTGGTGAGAGTTTGTGTTCTTGAGCTGAAATGTTTTTTTCAGCCTGCGTGTTGCTATCTCACTTGTCTTTATTTCTTGCTGATAGAAATGATACCACGAGTGTTCGTTTTCTTTTTTGGATTTCTGCAATGTAGCACATCCCATTGTGTTTCTACAATGTCGTACTCTTGGGAGTTGACAGAAAAGAAACAAATTAACCCTAAGACCGAGACCGTGTGTGCATGTGTCTTTTTTCAAGTGGTTATGTGAAAAGTCCTGGATGACGGATTTTTATTTTTTTTTAAAGTTGTGTCCATGTGTCATCCATTGTAAATATTCTCTTTGTCTCCGAAGAGGTCACCAAAACTGTCAGCTACTCATTTTCCTTAAGGCCACTACGCACACGCCAGTCAATGTATGTGAATGTCTGGGTGTCTTTCTGTGTGTATACATGTGTGCGTCTCTATTGGTGTAGGGCAGTTCAGGGTACATTTAGCACTAAGCAAATAGCAGTGGGAGCAGTTTGGTCAGTTGTGATTAGCTGAAGAGAAGCTGAAGCATTGAAGGTTACTACAGTGGCACCACTAATGCCTGTGAATGTCACTGAAGCCAGGACACAAAGTTTTAGTCTAAATTTGTGTGTTTGCCCCTGGAAACTTTAGTATTCAAAGACATTCCCAAGAGATCTTTTAAGGATTTTAATGTATTTTACAGATAACAGCCAGTTTCTCTCTCTCTCTCTCTCTCACACACACACACACACACACACACACACACACACACACACACACACACACACCCTTAATAGATAAGTATTCAAAGCCAGGTAAAAACTGCATTAATCTTTCTTTGTGCCTCAACAGGGGTGATTTACACTTCTGGTATCCTGGACTGTGAGACCAAAGACTCCTACTGGCTGACTGTCTGTGCCATGGACAGGGGGGTTCCACCTCTGTCAGCTTCTGTTGAAGTCTTTATCCAGGTATAGACCATCCGCTGCCTATTGAATCATTATGTTAAATACATTTACATACAGATTTGAACATAGCAAGCAGAGAATTTTCCCCTGTAATTATAAGCCTTAAATAAATGTCCCTAAAGTGTAGTATTACTAAATACATCTGGTACACACTGCTGGTAGCAGTTCGGATGACCTTTTGCCCTCAGAACTGCCTTATTTCTTGGAGACATAGAATCAACAATGTGTGGGAAATGTTGTAAATGTCACGTTCTGCGACATCCCTAAGGTGCCAAATTGGATTGAGAGCTGGTGACTGTGCAGGCCACTTGAGTACAGTGAACTCATTTCATGTCGAAGAAACCAGTTTGAGATGATTTGAGCTTTGTGACATGGAAGCAGATGGGTGCACTGTGATCAGAAAGGGATGGACATGTACAGCAGCAATACTCAAAAAGGCCGTGGTGGTTAAACTAGGCTTTTTTTGCCCAAGTGGCCCAAGATAAGGAAATAGCCCCAAAACGTGACAGCAGGAGTCCGAGCTGTTGATACAAAGCAGGGACGTATGCTTTCGTGTTTTTTATGCCAATTCTGATCCTGGTGAGGCTGTGTGGACTGTAGCCTCAGCTTCTGGTTCTTACATGGCTGGAATGGCCACAGTGTTGTCTTCTGCTGCTTTAGTCCATCTGCTTCAGCATTCGACCTGTCGTGCGTTCAGAGATGTTCTTGTGTCCTTCTTTGCTGTATGGAGAGGTTATTTGAAACACTGTTGCCTTCCTGTCAGACCAGAGGTGGCTCTCTAGGACAGTCCCAGTAGATGAGCAGTTTCTGGAATACTTCACTTTCCCATTTTGATGCTTAGTTTGAGCTTCAGCATATCATTCGGACCTTGTCTACATGCCCTAATGTATTGAATTGCTGCCAAATGTATGCCATGGCTCATTAGATATTTTCATTAATGAGCAGCTGAATAGTTGTACAAAG
Organism: Hemichromis elongatus; assembly: GCA_015108515.1. Lineage (NCBI taxonomy): Eukaryota > Metazoa > Chordata > Actinopteri > Cichliformes > Cichlidae > Hemichromis > Hemichromis elongatus. The sequence goes on along the minus strand of VUQR01026699.1, from coordinate 7,117 downwards.
GGCCAGTGAATGTAGATGCAAAACAACAATTACTAAGTGATCTTTATATGCCAAGTGCCATTAGATGACGGGTACAGCAGCTTCTTAGCCATCACTGAGCTTCTCTAGACAAGAAACGTACAGGGTAGGATTGTTTTATATTCAAAATGTGGTTTGCCAGTGTGTTACTCCTTTAATTTCACTTCCAGCATTGCCAATCTTATTTTAACTGAAAGTATATCAGTTTTAGGTCGTCATATTTGGTTACACAGGGAACAGTTATGCACTTTTTATGTGTAACTTCTTGCTTACTGCGTTAAAAGTATGACAGCTTATAAATTTTTCAGCTTTTTTAGCTGAAAAATTAGCTAATTTTTCATTGGCGGTTGCTAATAAAAGTTTACAGCCTGTTGACCGTTACCCTCCAGGCTAATTTCGGTGTTTATACTATAAAAGTCTTGTAAAGCATTACATCTAAACTAACGGTATGACGCCAGACGAGTGTGTTACTCGCTTGGTTTCTGTCTGTAAGCGAGAGATACACTCTCTGGGATTTCTCTGCTTCAGACTTTATTTGCCCTTAAGTTTTTCCACCATCTAAACACTCAAATTCACACACGGTTGCTGCATCACTGCTCTCCCTTTGGGGAAGAGTTCAGCTGTGTATAAAAGGAAAAAAAAAAAAAAAAAACGACAAGCAGCCTTTTCTGGCTTCAGGATATCCACGTGTGGTTATGTGAGTGGGTGCTTTTCTCCCGGCCTCTTCATCACATGGAAAAATGGGAAGATTAATCAGGCACAGGTGCTTCTGTTCACCGGCTGAACCTGCCTTGGCTCTCTTTGCCTTCCAGCAAATGCTCAATCAACCCACTGCTTGCCATAAATATTCTAGATCTATGCTGTTAGAAGGGAAATTAATTTGGAGTGTGACATCTTTGACATTTTCTGGCAAATATATTTCCATTTTGTGATTGATAACATATCAACCCAGACCCAGTCGCCACTGATTAACAAAGATACTAAAATCACAACAAAGCAAAATTACAGTGCGTGCGAATGCAGACGGCTACGTTTTATCAATGTATTTTTTGCCGTTTCAAGATCCAGCTCAAATGATGAATATTTATCACCTTTTCTCCTCTCTTCCATTAGCTTTTCATGTCTTCTTTACTTCTTTGTCTCTGCTCAGGTAGAAGATGTCAATGATAATGCTCCCCTCACCTCAGATCCTATCTACCACCCGGCTATCATGGAAAACTCTCCAAAGGATGTGTCAGTCATTCGTATTCAGGCGCAGGACCCCGATCTCACCGCTGTACCCAGTCGCCTGAGTTATCGTATTACTGCCGGCAACCCGCAGAATTTCTTCTCTATTAATCCAAAAACAGGTGAGGTAATGCGTGGTGTGGTTCAGGTGGAAAGGAATAACGAGAGAAGGAACGGCCTCTCATAAATGCGCTTCAGGCATTTCATTAACAAGCTGGGATTAAACAGAACAACAGATATTACACGGATATGATCTGTATGACAGAGAACAAAGAAATTAACTGTATCTCACGTAACAGCGTGCAGCTTCTACCTGATACTCCTCTGAGCTGTTCACATGTTCTATTCACAGCAGTTAAATTTGATTGCTTTGAATGATCTGTATTTATATGTTAAGTTAAAAGGTTAAAGTTAAAAAAAAAAAGGCTGCTGGCTAAACACTTGAGGAGTATTACTTTCAATTTGGAATTAGGATTTATTGAGATAATACCAACCCTGACAGAGGTTCACCATAAGCCCCCTATTATATGTTGGATCAGCGGAGGGTTTTAAACATTCTGGGCTTATGAAATGATGCTCAGATAGCTTGTAGTTGTGTATTAACGTAGAGTTTCTGCAGGTAATAATGCATGAAAAATTAAAGTCAGTGAATGTGTATAAAATATTTTGTAAAAGCATATTGTCTGCGATTAATGGAATAATTTGACTTTTTGCCAATATACTTGTTTGTGTGTGTGGATAAATTCTAATTGCTAAATTGTTAAAACATGATGATTTATGTATTAGTCCGTAGATATTTCATTTTGTGTAGTTGAATTGGATTGGGATCAGTGCATTTTTTTAGGTGCTCCACTAATTTGGCATTGAACTCCTATAAATAATGTCAGATTTGCGATGGATGACAAAATAGAAACAAGAAAAATTCTGGTGTGTTTTGGTAATAGAGCTTATATAGCCTTGAGCCATAGACTGTTTATAGAAGACAGACGTGTGCCAACCATGCTGTCACCCATTAGATTGTTGGCTGCTGTCCTGGACCCAACAAGAATTGTGGCCATTGTTTTTGGTTTGGTTTTTTTTTGTGAAGAAAAGGTTGAGAATCAGGTAATAATACACATTAATAGCAGGCTTAGTTAGAAAGATTAATATGTAGTTCTTTGTGATTTGATTATTTTTTTGGTCATTAATTTTGGCTAAAATATTCTGAGCAGGGATGTGTGCAACTGGTTGACTGGAGGTTTAAATGTTGCTACCCATGCTAGTCAGTGCCAGAAATACTAGTTTGTTAAGTGTACTATTTATATGGGCTACAATGGCAGACTGTCAGGCTGATGGTTGAGCCTCCATCTCTCTAACTCACAACTCTGCCAAAGAAAGTTATAAACAAATGACAGCTGTTTTAAATGTGCTCTTCTGCAATACTTTAATGCAACAAGAAAACAAAGTTGCTATATTTTAGACTTTGTCAGTTTAAACTGGAATATAATTAAATCCCAAAAGCTAGCTGTTCCATATTCAGGTTGCTAGCATGAAAAAAAACAAGGCTACTGCAGCTATCAATACTATTAGCCAAACTCTTTAAACTAATCTGACTTTGTGAGTATGCACAATGTTATACACAATGCAAAGTTCCACATTTAATGATTTAAATAACAAGGAAAGGGATTAACATTTTCATATAGCTTCGATAATGTACATGAAATATTTGTTAGCTCAATGTTTAATTTTGTCTGTTTAAAGAAAAACTGAACGGTCAATACATTAGAGCTTACAGGTATGCAGTTGTGACTAAAAGTGTCCGTTCCTGTGATTAAACATAACATTATGCCTAAACTAGTTATACGAATAGAGACAAAACCTGTTCTTTGTAGCAAACCTTAACTTGAGGTTTATATCAAAAAGACTTTTGGAACTGGCAAACTGGCAAACAGCTTTTGGGATTTCTACTGTCACCCACTCTTTCTTTTTCAACCCCCAGAGTCTCAAGTGAAATGAGAAGTGGGCCACAATGGTCTAGTAATCAAAGATTCGGTCATTTTCAGGCTAAGTCTGGAGCCCCAAACTGTCGTTGCCTTAAATTTATCAGGCAATTTATCAAATATATCACAGCTCCCCCTGAGGCCACAGGCTTTATATATTTATATATTTTTTCACATATATGGTAGAAGATCTGTAAATACACTAAGTTGTAATATGTTGGAGTTTTAGAGCCAGTTTTCTGCATTTATTTCAGATTTTTATTGTAACCTTCAAACATTTTTTTGCACTTTTTTTTTACACACATGCATGTCTGTGTATGCAAAAATCGTATTTAAACATTTACACATCTGAATTTCATATGCATTTTTAAGAGTTTCATAAAAGATGAAAATTTGTAATGACAGCCTGTCGACTGAATATCAGCTCACAGTGTTATGTTGGTAAATGTCACAGGATGCTTGTCAAACTCTCCCTTTATTCAATACTTTTCACAGACTTTCTGTATAAACATGTCTGTAGTAAATAAATTAAAAATGCATTTTTAAAAGAATGATCAGTTTATACTAACAAAATAGACACATTTGAAAATGAGAAAGAAAGGATCACCAAAACGTTTCTGAAGAATACAAATATAATCAAAGCAAAATAAATAGTTAAATTGTAAGTTTGATGTATTTCAGTTTTGGCTGTCAAGTTTGAAGTGGAGCGATGCCCCCATGCATTCTCAGTACAAGCATTGCTTCACGCTTATATTAAAGAATTATTAAAGAGGTAAAATGTTTTATTCAAATTTTGTAGGAAAAAAATGTGAAGCCTTTGCTTTCTCTGCCCTAGATTAAGTAGTGAGTGTTCTAATAAACAACAAAAGGCAAATGTGAAAATGTCAGCTGTTACAAAGACAACTTTTCAGATTCAAAGAAATGTCAGTAAAGTGTTCTTAAACCAGGGGCCTATAGGTAATGCAGCAGGATCTCAGTGATCAAGATTAGAATGGAAAGATTTTACTAATGATATGCTGCTGCATGTTCACCTTGTTTGTAAATGTTAGGGGGAATTTCTATGTGCTGCCCACTAATCCTCTGAATATTCCTCTGTGCATTATGGCTATAATATTGACATTATGTAGGGAAATGGAGAGGGCTGAAACAGGGTGAGGGGACTAATATTGATCCTATTAGCGACACGCTGATCCTCAAAAACTCATTCATATGTAAACTGTATCCAACACAGGCACTCTCAAACGTAGGCTATGGTCGAATAGTCACAAAAATTACCTCCTTTTCATAATCACTTCTCCTTTGAAGTCGGTGGAAAATGTCACGTAGACGAGGACACGTAAGACCTCTGCCATATTGAACGCAATGTCCAGAAGATCGACTGCAAAAACGTGCATCTTACTTAACCTCTTTGTTAAACTCATTTGCATACAAATGAGAAAAGGCAGTGCAATATTTTATATATGTAATTTTAGTTTTTTAATTGTGTGTGTGTGAGTAATTCTGCACTACTCTAAGATTCGTATAACCAAAGTAGAATTCTATCATTTAGCATAACCCGCCTCCCCGAAACAACAGAAAACCTTAAACACGCTTTGATCAGTTAATATAGTTAATAAAAGATCATAAAAGCATGTTTTTCATGCAAGAAGCATAAGAAACAGTGGTACACGCACTACCACAGCAGGGCAATGTTCATAGTTCAGCTGCTGATGAAAATTCACAACATATCAGCGGGTAATGTAAATGGAAAATGCGTCTATAAATAACATTTAAATGATCTGCATCACTTTGTCAGTTTCATTGATCATTTTCACCAACAGTCGGATGGGTATGTGATGTAATTATCCTCTTTCCTTTCATATAGGATAGCCATGTGTAGACTACACTAAAGGAGGTAATAAAGGAAACACTGAGGCACCGTCCCTTAATGTTTAAAGAATTCAACCGGCTCTTATATTGACTGCCAAGCAGATACTTCTGAGTCAGCTCCCTCACTCAGGAACCTTCCTAAATAAAATTAACCGTTCGACTGCATAAAGTCGTGTACCTGTAACGGTGAGTCAGAGTGAGTCAGTGCGACTGTTTTAAATTGCCACTGATGTTAATGCACGTTCAAAATTATACTCAGATAATTTATTTTCAGCAGACTAAACTACACATGCAGGAGCTGTATCTACAAATAATGTGTGTATGCGTTAGAGAGAAAGAGACTTTGTGTGGTAATTTAATCAATGGATTAATTGGTTACAGCTTTGTTGGGTCTGTTGCAGTGAGTCAATAGAGATGACGCCACAACCGCAACATACAGCTGTATAAAAATAATTTGCCTTTGTGTGTATGATTGTGCATGTCTGTGTATGTGTGTGTAAGCTGTATTTCTTTAGTGCCTGCGTGGATGTCACAGGGGAGAGTTTCTAGCCATCTGAGCCCAGTTTTCTGTCTCTGTCAAAAGACCCACAGTATTTTGTTATACTCATTAATTTTATACAAAGAAACTCATTGATGACAGTATTGCTCCCAGTGTGATAAATGAACTACAAAAGACACACTGAGTTCCACCAGCTCGCCAAAGCTCATCAAATAACACAAAAATTATGTTTTCTTTTGTGGATAAACTTGACTCTGCAGCTTTAGGAAAACACAGTCACAAGGTTTGAATTTGAATGCATCATTACCATAATTTCTATTGTTTTGTGAGTGACAGTGCCACCGCGTTAGTCTGGTAATAAGACATGCATGAATGGGGAGATGCATTCAGTTTAAATCAATCCTCGCTGTTTGCACAGTCAGAAACTTTCCATGTACCAGAGTGATTTCATTGGATAAACAAAATCTAGCTGATTGATTTGCTTTCAGGAAGCAAGTGCCAGCACAACTATGAACCTGAAATGCTGAAAAACTTCTTGAAGTTTTAGATTGTTTTTCAAAACTAGGTTCGGGGTTCTTCAAAGTAATATATTTTTCAAGTTTACTCTGGAAGTGTCATTTTGATGGGTTTGAGGTAGCACAACAATTCCCAAAATGTATTGAAGCCAAACTTTGAATGAGTGCGAAGTGTGTAAATGTGCTGTGACAGCTTACAGTGCTGTCAGTTTGTCCCTGGCTGAGTGAGTGAAGCCTACCTCCTTTGGGGAGGAAAACAGAATAGATAAGTGTTGACACAGGGTGTTAGATGGAGTGCTTCTTGTAAAAACGCGCATGTTTGCAGAGTGCCATGGTGGCCGTGTGACCTTTTTTTTTTTTTTTTTAACACAACCTTCCGTGATTGAATCGGTTTTGTTATGCCAGACACTTGGGTACATTTGGGTCAAAGACATATTTCTTTGTGGTTTATATATATATGGTTTTTTATCTATATCTATCTATCTATCTATCTATCTATCTATCTATCTATATATATATATATACATATATATATATATATATATATATATATATATATATATATATATATATATATATATATATATATATATATATATATATATATATATATATATATATATACATATACATATACATATATATATATATATACACATATACATATATATATATATATATATACACATATATATATATACACACATATATATATATATATATATATATACACACATATACACATACATATATATACACATACACATGTATGTGTATATATGTGTGTATATATGTGTATATGTGTGTGTATATATGTGTGTGTATATATATATATATATATATATGTGTGTATGTGTGTGTGTATATATATATATATATATATATATACACATATATGTATATATATATACACACATATATGTATATATATATATATAATGTGTATATATGTGTGTGTGTGTATATATGTGTGTGTGTGTGTGTGTGTGTGTGTGTGTATATATATATAT
>VUQR01026696.1:0-12142 GCA_015108515.1 Hemichromis elongatus | reverse complement strand
GACACAGTCTCTATGGAGATGGTGTTTTTGGGGGGTAGTAGGAGGAGAGAAGCTGCAGAGAGGCGTGTAAGACTGCAACTCTGCTTCCTGGTCCCAACTCTGGATAGTCATATTCTGGGGGGTTTAATAAATGTGTCCATATTTCTAGAAATGAGAGCTGCTCCATCCAAAGTGGGATGGATGCCGTCTCTCCTAACAAGACCAGGTTTCCTCCAGAAAGTTTCCCAATTGTCTATGAAGCCCACATCGTTTTTTGGACACCACTCAGACAGCCAGCAATGTAAGGAGAACATGCGGCTAAACATGTCACTCCTGGTCTGATTGGGGAGGGGACCAGAGAAAACTACATACATAGATTTGGCAAAGTTACACACCGATTCAATATTGATTTTAGTGACCTCCCATTGATGTAACTGTGTGTCGTTACTGCCGATGTGAATTATAATTTTACTGAATATATGTTTACTCTTAGCGAGCATGTTGTAAATTTCCCTCAATGTCGCCTGCTCTGGCCCCTGGAAGACAATTAACTATGGTTGCTGGTGTCTCTAGCTTCAAGTGTCAGAACAGAATCGCCAATTACCAGAGTTTGACCCCCGGCGGGTGTGTCACCGAGTGGGGAAAAACGGTTAGACACATGAACAGGTTGGTGGTGTACCTGGGGCTTCTGTTTAAGACTATGCTTCCTCCTCACCGTCACCCAGCCACCCTCTTTCCCCAGCTGCTTGGGGTCTGCCGGGGAACAGTTACCAGGGTCTATGATACCTTTGGCTGCACCAGCTACAGGGGCCTGGCTAGCTACGGGTGTATCAAAGGTGCAAAGCCAAGTCTCCAATTCAGTAATCCTGGCCTCCAGAGCTGGAAATAAGCTACATTTATTAGAAGTATCATTACTGCTAAAAAAAGGCCGAGGAGTAACTAAATATCTGACACAAAGAGCAGGAAAGTGCAGGAGGGACAGGTGAAGAGGCCATGCTGCTAGCGAGTTGGCTACGAGCTAAACTAAGCCAAGTTGGCTAAACAGTAAAGACACAGTGAGTGAATACTTTGGCTATAAATTAGGTAGTGAGTACACAGAGAGTGTGCTTCGGATGAAGCACATGAAGATTAAACTATGAAAAAAAAGAAGGTATCTAAAAGTTTTTAATTAAATTGCTATGCAGATAAGCTACTCACAAACACCACTGTGTGTTGGAGCAAGAACAGGAAGTGATACTCTACCGCAGAGAGAACAAACACCAAATGACAGTGCCACTTCAAGATTAGATGAATACTTTTACCAGATACTGGACATCTGAGGTGATGAGAGCCAACAAGTTGAAGAAAGAGTCCTTTTTGGCTCGGTTAGCTTATGGGTCTCTAGAGGCAGCTGACAGGTACCAACAGACCACTGATGTAGTAAAACAACTGCTTGGGGCAAAGGTCCTTGGGTGCATGAGATTTGGCCTTTGCTCTGGATATTGTCTGGCTGTCTTGGTTGGTACATGTTTGAAATGTCGCATGGAAGTCAGGGAGAATACCCCAGGATTGGCAGACAGGGGTGGTGGTTCCCCTGTTTATGAAGGGGGACCGTAGTGTGTACCAGCTGCATTTGATCGCACTTTTCATCCTCCACGGGAAAGTCTTTGCCAGAACACTGGAGACGAGAATCGAATCTCAAATTCAAGTGAAACAATGTGGTTTTGACCCTTTTAATGGACAGAATTTTTCGGTGTAGTCAAGCTGCAGGATTTGGTCCCAGCTCACATTGGAGTGGTGCGCAGTTGAGATTAGTAGATGGATTGGTGCTGCTTTTGCTGTGATGCAGATGCTGTACTGCTTCACGGTAAAGAGAGAACTGGCCATGAAAGGGAAGTTGTCGATTTACTGGTCGATCAATGTCCACGTGTCATGCCCTCAGGTGGCAACTATTGTTCCCTGCTGGAGGAGCGGTCCACCTCTGGGCGGCAACTCAGGCCTTGAGCCTGCCTTTCCTCAACTGCAGCTCATTTTGTCAATCAAGTGCAGCAGTTTTAGGAGGAGCACGGATCTCCACTCTTCCACAGATCGTCTACCATTTTACAGAAGTAAAATGGTCTCTTCACCTTTCACTGTTTCCTTGTGTGATTTTTGAAGTAATCCTGCATTACGTTTGCAGTAACTTGCATCTTGGCTCATTCCTCACATCTTCTCCGTACACACCCGGTTACTTCCGTCTCTGCTCCATTCAACTAACGCTGCAACTCACCAGTAAGGACATTAGCCACTTTCCACCTGTGTAAGCTGGAGATTGCATCCTACTGCCTACTCTCCTGCTCGCCACTCTCACCACCTCTGCTCCGAAAGGTTCTCCTCTCTTGACCCTTTCTGGCTCCCACCGCAGCCCTCCAATGCTGTATCACAAGTAAGCCACTTTCTAATTGCAAAGTGTAAACACTCAGCTTGCATTGCCATCCAATAAAACCTCTCACTCTTCTGTTTCAGACCCTCTACCCAGTGAGACCCTCCCTGTGCAGATTCACTCACCACTCGCTCACTGTTACTCTAATGGTTCTGGGTCATTTTGACCCAGCATTTTCTGTTTCTTGTATTTTGGTATTTTTCTGTATTATGGTTTATTTTCTAATTCTTTAGTTGTTCTGTTTTGAATATTATAATCCTAGGTTTCACTGTTATTCTGGTTAAGAGTTTGTTCTTAGGTTTAGTTCAGTTTCTAATCTGTGCCTGTCATGTTTCCTGTTTTACTTTGAAAATCTGTGTCCTAGGTGAATGTATTGGAGATTTGCTTCCCTTTGGTCTCGTCATGTATGATTTCTCCCAGCTGTGCTCTCCTGAGCACAGCTGGGAGAAATCTGTGTCTCATTCCCCTCGGTATTCCCCAGTGTATTTAAGCCCTGTGTTTCTCTGTGTCAGTGTCGCGTCCTCCCTCATGCTGTGTGATACCTCGAATGCCTCTCTGTGGAACTTTAGTTTATATTTTCCTAGTCTAGTTTAGTTCATTGTTAGTTTTATCATTTCCCTCACTCTACAAATAAAACTGCCTTTTGAGTTCATTCCCATGTTGTGAGTCCTGCATTTTGGGTCCAATCTCTTGCCTGCGCACAGCAATTTATGACAGTTAACTTGAGCACTCCAGTGTTTTGTGTCTCCTTTTGGGTCCATTTTCGTGACACCCATGCCAGTACAATCTGGCCAGACTTGGACCCAGCAGATCCAATTCGTACCGCAATTAGGTTGCTGTTACGACCCAGCTCAGCTAGGCAACAGGGGAGGTAACAAAAATGAGCCCAGAGACGGAGGGGTTAGATTAAAACAAATAGGAGGTTTATTATCACAACTGAAGACCGTTAGTGGAAGGACACACTAGGCAATTTACCCTACAGAAAACAACTTTCAAACACTCAAAACAACACATGACTACTATTCAACTCAAAAACAGCGGTTCAAGCACAGAGGCAAAGATGCAGGAGGGACAGCCAACACAGTCTGTTTAGAATAAAGAGTCCCCCGCGAGTGAAGAATCCTCAGCCCCTTTTATGCAAGAAGGTAAATGCAGTCAGCCGCGTCATTGGTCCGCTGCGCCCGAGGATCTCGCAGCAGCCAATGGAGTGTGTGGACTGGCACATTCCGATCTGCATAAAGTTGAGCGGGCAAGGGTCCCCAGCCAGCCAACCACCTGTGAGTCCCAGGACTCTTGCAACTCCATACAGAAAAGCCGGCCAACTTGAGGCCATGGGCCATAACAGTTGCATGGAGCAATGTTAGGGACACATGATAAAGCTCTGCAATATCTAGATAAACAGTGCCAGGAAATAATCTGCACGCAAGAAAAATTATTCTTCATCATTTGTGACATTCACGCCATGCTTACTCACAAGCCCCTCTGGTCGCAAATTGTGGGGTTTAGGCTCACTCTGGAAGAGAGAGAGAGAAAGGCATTTTAACAAGGTTTTTGCATTGAAAGCTCATAAGACAGAACCTGCAACTAGTCACTTCAGGTAACCATTGGGAAACCATAACATTTTTTACATTCACCTCTCCAGATACTCCGTCCATCCTCGGTTTTTCCTGGAGAGACATAACTCGCATCTAGGCTGGGATAGTCGCAAGGTAATTAATTGTATTATTATTATGTCATACCCAGTGCATTTAATCTTCTCTTCCTTCAGACCCCATCATTACTGATCTCCCAAGTGCCATCCCATTTGACCTCATCAGTTCCCAAGGAATTTAATGATCTCCAGAGGGTTTTAGCAAGGAGGGGGCCCTCTCACTGCCACTGCATCACCCCTATGACTTGTATGTCAAAGCAGAGAAATGTGAGTTTCATGCCTCCACTGTCTCTTTCCCGGGCTTTTTATTACCGGAGAGCAGGTAAAGATGAACCTGGCCCAAGTTCGAGCAGTCGACTCAAAGGTAAGCTCCAACTCTGTGGTTTCATTTCCTGGGGTTTGTCTCTTACATAGTGCAATTATGGTATCTGGGATTGTGAGCTACTGGCTATCAAATTAGCACTGGATTATTGGTGCCATTGCTTGGAAGGAGTGGAACACCCATTTACCATTTGAACCGACCTTCTCCATTCAGCTAAAAGGTTTCAAAGCACGCCAAGCTTGTTGGTCAATATTCTTTAGTCGGTTTCTCTTTAATCTCTCCTGTCACCCAGGGTCTAGGAATGTTAAACCAGATGCTCCCTCTAGACAGTTCTCCCAAGATTGAGATCAGTCCACCCCTGAGCACATCCTGCCATCCTGTTCTATCGGAAATCTTACTTAGGACATTGAAAATTTTACCTGGGACATTGAAACCACTATTCTCTAACAGGACCTCCCGGAAGCCCCTGACCCTGGGGACTGGGCCTCCTGATCAGCATAACATGCATGCAGCTGCTTGCACAGCCATCATCCACTGAGGCCACATGGCATGCTTAGCCTGTCACCTGGGGGCGAGTCAAACGCCCTCTTTGCTCAGACACTACTTCTGGTAGAACACCATGGAAAGAAATGTTAGGCAGTATGTCACAGCCTGCAAAATCTCTGCCCAAAGCAGAGGCTGCTCCAGCCCCTTGCTACGCCTCACCAGCCGTGGTCTCACATTGCATTAGACTTTGTTACCGGCCTCCCACCGTCTAATGGTTAAAAATGTCCCTTTTGCAATCGTAGAAGGATTCTCTAAAGAAGCTCAGCTTTCTAAACTCCCACCTGCCTCTAAAAAGTCCTAGTAGATCGTGTTTTCAGACTCCAAGCCAGTCCCACTTAAAAATAGTCTCTGTCATGGGCCCACAATTCATCTCTCAAACTTGGAAAACTTTCTGCTCTTCTTTCTTCTTCCCATTCCCTTCTAAAGAACCTTAGCTCACAGTCCCATTGATCCAACACTGCCAGGAGGCTTGGAACCAATCCCGAAGGGCTTTACTCCGGACAGCAGCTCAGAACAAGTACGTGGACCATCATCGCACTCCGGCACTGGAGTACTCGTCAGGACAGAGGGTGTGGCTGGCTGCCCACGACGTGTCGCTCAAGGCTCTCAACCAGAAACTGTCCCCTCCGTTATATTTGGCTATACATGCAAGTATTGTACTTTTTGAAACTTTTACCATGTTTGATGTTAATGTTTACTTTGTAGCAATACATAAAACAATTTGATATCTTGAATCATCAGGGAATGAGTGATGTAATGTCAGGTGTATCATATATACACAAATCTCAGTCACAAACAGTCACAAACAGTCTTGTTTGTGCACACACGCATGCATGTTACCATTATTATTATTGCCACACAACTTGGATGCTTGACTGTACATTTGGTCCAGTACATCCACGTTCTGTCCCTAGCCATGGAAGCAGGGAGAGTTAATAGTGCGCATAAGAACTGTCCAAGACATGCAAATTGAGATGACTGCAAATGGAATTTCTACAATATCAAGGCTTGTTAGTGCGAGACTAGCAAAGCACTAAGGACAATCAAGACACCTTGTCACTTGCTTCTTTTTTATCCCCTACCTCCTTGTGAAGAAAAAGCGCTTTGAATCTACTAGTTTTTGCTCTTGCATTTACATAACAAAGCCCTCAAGAATAAGGTAGTGATGTGATGAAGCAGCTTCTGCTACTGCTTCTGAACACCCATCAACATGCCTCACACACACACACACACACACAGATGAAGGCCTAAGCATGTACACACACATTCACATGTATTGCCTTTTTTTTTAAAACTCACAATGCAGATATCTGACAACCAAAACCCCAAAGATCTCCGAAGCATGGCTTCACACCACGGCTACGCAGTCAGCAAAATAAATTGAAAGCATTAAGAGAAAGTCAAAAAAGTAAGAAACTGGAACAGAAGGAGAAAAGTAAAAGAAAAAAAGAACATAAAAACAAACTAAGCTCTCTGTACTAACACCCCACTGCCACCTACATATAACCCCCTTCCCAACCCAAAACATACCCAACACTAGCCCACCCTCAGCCCAGCACAGCTCCCCGCTTGGAAAGAAACCGGATGAAATGACATTATGCATATGAAAATGTCCAGAAAGATGTTTGATTTATGTATGCATTAGATGCAAATTCTATTACGGGACACAAGGCGGGCTGTGAGATTTCCCACTGAACACTTGGCTGCCCTGATCAAACCCCATCTCATTAATTCAGACAAGAGGGAGAAAGATAGAAGGAGTGAATGAGTAAGAATTGGAAAAAATTTACAACCCAGGCAGAGATTTCTCTAAAAAGCAAGGAAGGGGGTGTTGGTTGAGGAGCAAATTTCATCTGTCCTCTGAGGCCACAGTTAACTGCTATAGCAAAGAATACTCTGACCAAGAGGCTGTCCACACCACAACAGGAGCATTTATAAAACACAGCAGCATTAAATATCCATTATTGTGGGCAGGAGTAAATGTTTAAAAAAATGCTTTATTTGGAAGTTTTTAAAACCATTTACATGTTTAGCACGTGGCTAAAATACAACCTAAATTCAACCCCACTGCAAGCAGGTAACCTGATGGATGCTAAAAGATTCAAATAAAAAACACTGGCTGTTTGAATAACACGCAAGGAAACTGATGAGGCGGGCAAGCCGTAGAGAGCAAGAAACGCAAGGGTCAGAAAAATGTGTGTCACATCACAGGCTGGAGCTATTTACCCCCCGCCCCATTTATTAAGTGAAAAGCTATCCAAACCTTTCTGGGCCTATGTGAAAAAAGGTACAGTCAGTTAAACATATTAACTGATTGTATCACCCCTAGTAGCAAGAACTGTAATCCAGTGTTTGCAATGACTTTCAATGCTGTGGGGGAATTTTGGACCACTCTTCTTTGCAGAATTGTTTTAATTCAGCCACATTGGAGGGTTTTCAAGCATCAACAGCCAGTCTAAGGTCAGGATAAAGCATTTCTGTTGCCTAGGATACTTTAAAACATTCATTTTGTCTTTGTTTTTATTTTTCACTATGTTTGACAATTGGTATGATGTGTTAGTTTTACACCGTCGCATGAAACTAACACAAAATTTCACAGGAGCTCAGGAGGTAGAGCAGGTAATCCACTAATCTGAAGGCTTTATGACCCAAAAACACAATCCCCTCAGTCAAGCATAGAGGGAGAAGCATTATGCGTTGAGGCTGTTTTTTCTGATAACGGTACAGGAGGACTTCTTGTAGGGACTTGAGGGGCCACAGACAGGGTCTTGAACAAGAACCTCCTTCCCTCAAACAGCACACTGAAGATGGATCATGGATGGAATCATGACAATGATCCAAAACAAACTGCCAAGGCAACAAAGGAGTGGTTAAAAGCACATTTTCTCTCTGTTCATCCATCCTTCCTATCACATGTTACAGCATGTCACCTCTGGTCCCCTTTGAACATTTGGAGGTAAAGCAAATAAGATAACGTGAGGTGGAGACAGAATGACGTGATCCTTGTTCTTCAGTCTTCTTTGCCTGTTTCCGCTCTTCCTTCCTCAGTTCCACATATGATTGAGGTCAGATGGGGAATTCTTCTCTGGCCTTACTAATATAATTGCATCAGAGCAATACCCTTAAATGACACCACACTCCTCATCTGCATACTAATTGCCCCTGCTCTGTCCTCGCCGCTGACCTTGGGAGAAGGAGGCCTTCGTTGTCCCAAGGGCAAGTGACGAGGATGATGTGCGTGCACGTCAGTGCTCGTGGCGGTTTAGGGAGAAGATGAAAAAACACTGTCCATCCATTGTTCACATTTCCAAGCAAAGACACTGTCTTTCTGCATAACCTCCTCCCTCCCTCCCTGCCTGCCTCATGGTACGCTGACCTCCCCCTTCGAACACTACCACTCATGAACACACATACACCCACCCTCACCCTCTGCCACCCCATCTCTCCCCTCTAAGCATCAATGCAAATTATAACAATGGCCGAGGCTTTATTCAGCGGGGTAAGCCTGCGTGACCTTCTGTGACGGAGAGCAGCAGAGACAAAAGGCCATTTCTCTCTGAATAAGCACATGGACAGCAGCATCTTCCCATCCCAGACGGGGGGGGGGCAAATGCAAAACAGGTTACAATTGTAAGGATTTTTAAAGCAAAAGACTGCAGAATGGAAATGAATGCAGAGCGATTCAGTGGAGAGAGTTGAGGGAAAGCACAGAGGCTCCTGCCCCTTTGCAGACTGCTGATACAGGATGTGTCTGTTTTGTCGATCTGGACTTAGCTTTGTGGAACTGACGAAAGCAGCTGAATGACAAATTTGCATGGTTTGTGTATTTACATTAGAGATAGACAGCTGTGGTCTCCGAGTAGGGAAAACATTTGTTGTTGGGTTTGGATCTTTAGAAGGATCGGACCAAATGTGAGACAATGTCACATTAGAGGATGGGGCAAGGTCTCACGATGAGTTCACCCTGAAGCTCGGCAGATTGTGACCCACGCCCATTTCAACACCTTGGCTCGTGTGAGTAGGCAGAGGATTGAAAGGGGGTCCACGACCTTTCTAGGGTCACTCCCAAAAACTCGGATGGGACTCCAAAAAGTTGATTCTGTTCAGCGTTTTCAGTCAGAGAAACATTGTGACAGGTGACTTCTTCAGTCTCAGCTGACTGCAGGTTTCCAACCCTATAAAGAGGACATTTGCACAATGACTGAAACCAGCCCACTGAAGGGACAACGGGCTGTGAGGTTAGCTTCTGAGGTTAGAGGTGAAACCTCTTCAACCAATCCAGACACTTTGTTTCCAAGCTCGTTAGACTGTGAGACGGACCCGTATTCACCGGGATTCAGCTAGTGTTCACACTCATTACACACAACATTTTTCTAACACTGTGGACCAAAGCATTAATCAGTTACAGTGATTTCTCAGCATCCATGGTCATCGTTTCAAATGTAATGCTTTCTTTTCCTTCCCTCTGGGTACATGCTGGTCTTCTGTAAATTTCCATACATATAGAAAAAGTTTGTTGAGCAAATACACAAATGGCCATAGTGCTGCAGTTATCAGTATATAAGAGAACATTTCAGAGTTGAGGTGTTGGACAACTTCTTTGAAATGTACCGTTATCGCAGAACAGATGAATTTGCTGTGGCAGTGATTATTTCTCCACCGAGCTATGCTGCAATCTGGTAGCTTCCCCTATTCTGTCTGTGGATCATGAAAAACATCAGACAAGTCCCAAACACTGCAAAAACCTCCTCTCAGGTTAAAGCCTGCATGTGAATCTCACACCCTGTTACAGGCGTGGGATTCTGCTTTTCTTCTACACGTGTTTCTGCACTACTATGAGATGTAGGGAAATTTGGAAGAAGAGCAGTTGGCCATGGCTATTTTGCAGCGTCTTACACTCAAACACATTCAAACACACATACGCTGTCCCTTTTTTTTCATATTTGGAAAAATGCAAAGAGGGTGGTTTTGTGGGATTTAGCGTATTTCTCTCCAGCTGTTCTTATACGGATCGTTTTGTCTGGGAGCACAGCAGGTTTAATCTAGTTCAGATAATTTCACCGTGCCTTGTAATGGGGTCCCTAAAGACAAAACCTGCTCGTGTTTTCACAGGGCTGGAAAAAAATCAGGAACCTTTTAACCAAAACTCCATCCTGCGCTGGAGCGCGGAGGCATGAAGCTATTTTAGCATCCTGCCTCCTGCCCTTGGGACCAGGCATTAGACAGTCACCCTCCCCTCCATACCCACACACACAAACAACAAGCCTGCATCCACACACATACACACACACACTCCAGGCCTCATGCACTTCCCCTTAATGTCTGGCAATTTGCCAGGTTGTCATTGAAAAGGTAAGTGTTGATTTCAGTAGCAATGATAGGCAATGCAAAAAAGGGTGGGAAACTTCAGAACAATGAAACACTCCTTTGGAGTTTTTTTCTTTTCTTTCTTTTCTCCCTCACCTCCTCCTCCTCCTCCTCCTCCTCTGGAAAAGGAGAGAAGTGTCAAGTTTGTGACAAGTGATTCCCCCCCCCCCCACGCGCGCCTGTAAAGGCGTTGACGATGGAAAGTTTGTGGAGTTGCGTTCTTTGCAGATAGTTTGACCTACTTAGGTTAGCAGAGTGCCTAACACACTCAGGTTTTGTGCAGCCTTATTATTTTTGTTGAGGACGATTCTGGCTGAATTAGGAAACTGAAGAGATGAGCTAACGTTCAGTAAAATTATATAATTACATATTTCATTGGTGAAAAGCTTTAAGTGTGCTACAACCTCCCACTGATGTCTCCTGTCTTCGGTTCCTCCAGCTGTGGCTCTCGGTACAATATTAAAAGAACCTCCAAAATACTTTGATTACATCACCAAACAATAACCTGTAAATATTGAAACTATTTTTGAGGAAAGGTCTTACTGAGGTTCTGGTGCAGCAGCACAATGTGTGCATGCTATATAAATAATGTTAAACTGTTTTTCATATGTGTGCATGCACTACATGCATATAGATAGATACGTAAATTTAGTTAGAATAATCCTGATAAGGGGAGAAACTTTTATTTACAGGTGCGTTTCAAGACAATCAAGAAGACTTTACAAGCAATTACATTCCAAAAACACAATCTGGATAAAAAACACCAGAGAATTACAGCATATAATAACCACTGTCAGAAGCACAAAAACACAGTAAGTTATTAAAAATAATAATAAAACTAACAGAACGAACATACGTCTCCTGACAGCAGCAGCACTAACTCACCAGACATTTGATAGAATAAAAACTCTGCTTCAATATTTCCATTGAAAGTTATGTTAACATTTATAGTTTCACATAAAAATTGCCTTATATTTATCCTTTTATGCTGAACTCCATGTAAACATTTACACACATACCTTTTTGAAATTAATAGTTTTCACATGAAAACTGATTTGGTAGCCAGAATATTCTTCCCTCTGATGGTGATTTGATCCAAGTCCAGTCCACTATTGATTAGTGAAGAGTGTTACTGGTGATAATGAAAGAAGACAGAGGGGAAGATGTGGCAGCAAGTTGGAAAAGAATGTAGGTTTGGTGGTGACAGTGGGGACCTTCAATGTAGGAACAACGGCTGAAAAAGGCAGAGAGCTGGCTGACATGATGGAAAGGAGGTAGATATACTGTAAGTGTAGGAGACTATGTGGAAGGAAACAAGGCCAGGAGCACTGCAGGCACAACCGTCCTACCACCGTGTAGACGGAGTGGGAAAATCAGACGGGATCAAAGGGTTGATGTTGAATGCTGTCATTGTGTGTCCCCACAGATGAGAGCAAGGTGATTGGAGCATACTTGAATAGACATGTAGGTGAATAAAACACAGGTAATGAGAAGGTGTTCAGTAGTGGAACAGGTTAGCAAAGAAACAAGGCGATAGTGAGGGAGATGAAGAAGGTAGACAGGAGTGCAGGGAGGCTACAGCAGAGAGAGGCGTGTACGTGAGGCTGAACGCCATGTTAGCAAGCTGCAGTCATAAACTGCATGGGTGCAAATACCTGCTTAAAGTGAGTAAATAAGAAACTGTGCCGTAAATAATTACACTGGCCAAAGGCACGAAGCACAAACTCCTTAGAAGACTCCACTTTTACCTCCAAATTCTTGTACCAGGCTATAAACATGATCTTCTATTCACACACACACACACACACAAACATATATATATATATATATATATATATATATATATATATATATATATATATATATACAAGTACTT
>VUQR01026695.1:0-20279 GCA_015108515.1 Hemichromis elongatus | reverse complement strand
AAATAATAAAGAGGCAGCCGTAAGACACACATCCAAAACACTGCGGCAGACTCACGAACTAGCTGAGAAACTGACATGTAGTCACACAATGATCCAGCATTGGAGAGAGCTCCACCACATTCTTAAGTAGCTCCTCCAACGAGGCTTGATCAGCTGCAGGTGTGAGGCTGTCTTCGGGTGTGGCCAACCACCTGGCAGGACCACACCCACCAGGCCAGAAGGTGCCTGTCACAGTCGCACCCACACAAACACACACACACATGGAAGACAGGGATAGCAGCATAGAGCAGAAAATATACATAATATAACAATTTTACATTTTACATTTGGGAAAATTTATGGACAAGGTGGACTGGTGTGTCTGTTACATATTTTGCTGTGATACTGGGTTGCATAAGGCTTTACTTCAGTTCAGCAATTTAACGTGAACATATGGTGACAGGTTCTTCTCATCCTCCCTTCATATCTTTTCCCTTTATGCTAAAGGGAAAAATAACCTATATAAAGATTTTCAGATGTGATTCTTCTTTCCTTGGTTCCCATCTTCCTTCCTCTCCATCCACTTTTCCATCCTCTTCCTCATTCAGCCTATTCCCCTTTCTGTAGAGGAATTTTGCTATTAACCCTTCCTCCAGCACTCCTCAAATTAAAACATATTTCATTCGCCAAGGAATCTACAATGACCCAGTAAACTGCTGGATTTTCCAAGTTGTTGTACCGCTTACCCTCAGTGTGCTTATATGTGGCTGTGTGTGAGTGTGGGTGGCTGCGTGTAAGATTATATTACAGCAGCAAGCCTCTAGGTTATACAAGTTATCATTTCAACACATAAGAAGGCAATTTGAAAACAAGAAGCATTTTTTCTCCATCCTGTAATGTTCCCTACTTTCCTTTCTTTTGTTTGCTCACTTCCTCTCATTTCCCCCTTTTTTTTCTCTGTTTGCCGTGGAAGGCTCATACAGCATCTCCCCACAGGGCTCACCCCGACTGCTTCTCTGACACATTCACCTCCTCCCAGTATTTTAATTCGCCTTCCTTTTTACTTTCATTTTTCTTTGTCCCATATTTTAGCTTAATTAGACAGAATTTCGCTTTTGTCCTTCTTTTTTAATATTTTCTTGACTTGTGATGTTCTGCTCGCATGAAAACATAAATTGCACGTTTTTAACACTTCTTAATCTTTGAAGTTTCTTGTAGCCAAAGGCAAGACAAAGGCACTGAAAAAAATCTGTGTGGATATAAATACACTGTTGTTAAATCATATTTACAGGTCTAAACTTTGCATTTTTTCTCTTTAAAGAAGGAAAAGAAACTGTACACAGATATGTAGACTCAACAAACAATATCTTATTCTCACATTTTCTGGGATAAAAGTAGTAAAACAAATACATTTTAGCTAAAATGTTCTATGTTTATTCTATTGTGTTTACAGTTTATTCACAAATGTTGTATTTTAAATTCCTGCGCTTAAAATTAGCATCATTATGAACATTACCCTGTTTACAGTGTTTGGTTGTTTCTTATCACCAACCCGAAAGAAATGCTCCTCCGCATCCTGTCATCTTTGTGCCAACACAGGGAGTTATAACTCATAGCAAGCCGATAAGACACTGAACTGGACAGCCTGTGCTTGGGTATTAATCCTTTTGCAACATTAACATGTTCCAAAAGGAACATTAATATGTAACGTTTTAACTTATCTGGCAAATAACATGAATTGCTATGAGCTAATTGTAGCAGACTGCCCAGACCTACATTTTGTCTTGTTTTTTAAAGTAAGTGTTAATCTATTATTAGGGTGGCCTGGGGCAATTGTAACACACTCAATTCCACAAAACTAGAGTGATTACACTTAATCTGCACAGACTCATTAGGATTCTCTCTGTAACTGCCATAAATGTAAATTTTGTAAATTGGTTTAATTCTTTGTGTTTAAGTATGTTTGTTATTTATTTCCTTGCGTACAGTCACCTTTAAGTGATGCAAGAGGAGGTTAAGAAACAGGGGTAGAGAAGCTAGAAGAAGCTGTAAGTTAAATCAGCGGTCCCCAACCTTTTTTGGGCCACGGACCGGTTTAATGTAAGACAATATTTTAAGGGACCGGCCTTTAAGGTGTCGCGGATAAAAGCAACAAAATAAAATGATACGACCAAGACAAGAACTGTGGTATTTTGTAAATATCATAATAAATGCAAATTCACTGTGTAATTGTGTAACTTTTTTAGCAGTGTCCTCCTGAAATGCACCAACAACATTAAGATTAACATCCTCATCCCTGCCCCTTAATGCTCTCTGGTAGCTATGGTAACGTGTAAATATTTCTTTCAAAATAAGACACACAGCTACAAAACAAATATAAAGTACATAATTCACCATAACAGTAAATCACTGAGATCCCTGTGCTTGTTTCTCTGCAACAAGACGGTCCCACCTGGGCACAATGAGGGACAATGACGCCCGGCAAAGTTTATAAATGTATTCATAACACACAGGAAAAGACCCAGAGAAACCAGGTTAATGATAAAAACCCTGAAAACTATAAATTTCACACTGGAGCCTCAACTCTCGCGGCCCGGTAGCAAACGACTGACGGACCAGGGCTTGGGGACTGCTGAGTTAAATAAGTCATAAAGCAGATTAAATAAGCTGTTTCAAAGTGACAGGAAGCTGTAAAGAAGAGGAAGAAGAAGTTGGAAAGTGTTTCGTTTCTAAAGCAGACTCATTCCCATACGGTTTCATGCAGCAAGTGAGGTATGTTTCACTGTCTTGGTTTATCGTGTGTTTGTTAATGTTTATTTGTAACGGTGGATTTTATTGTGGATGAGCAGAGAAGTGTAACAAAAGAATAAATCCATCTGTGACTGATGAACCATGGTGTCATGTGCTACCTGGAGAGAGAGTATTGTATTATATATATTCAAATATATTACTATGTACTTATATTTGGATTTGTTCCCCTTGTCACTGCCTGCCTCTCTCTGGGTGGGTTCTCTCAAAGGGTGATAAACAATTGGTTGATATTAAATATTTTTTTTAAAAACACACGCCCATCGTGTCACGGCCTGCACTGGTAGTGGGTGAAATAGGATCCAAACGCTTGACTCTGGCGATGCAAACGGTGTGTCATGTGTGTCATGGACCCTGGGTCCTGGCAACCCTGGGTCCATGACACATTTTTTCTATTTAGTCAACAGAGATATTTTTAAGTTTCTTAACAGCTGTTCTTCATGTTTTATTCTGTGCATGTAGTGCTCCTCCATTTGAGGGTTTAGCACAAAGGTGGATGAGCAATATTAATTTGGACTGAGTTCAGCCTTGCTTTTTTCTGTTTTGAGAGCTATGGCTTAATTCAGTTTTTCTTACACTATGTACACTATAAATCTACATATTACTCTTGACTGCACTTTGCCTTCACTCAGAGTAAATATGCATGACTGAAATGAAGGATAATATCGTATCACCCAACAGAATCAAACTGTATATACCGATTAGCCTGCCACTCTCAGTTTAAAGACATGCTGTCAAAATCTGTGCTCATTTTGTGCTGGAAATGCTGCTTGCATAAAGGTTTCACATGTGCAGTCACTTTTCTCTAAACTGCCTTCTGTGGTATTGGTTTGTAGCTGACTTAGCAATAAAATCCACTCCATAAGATTCAGTCGCTGCTTGAAAAATGTCATAAAGTTGCCAAATGGTAAAAAAAGAGATCCTGTATATTACACCAGTGCATTATAAAGGAAACTGAATCATTATTACACACTCTGAAAAGGTCAATATGAAAAATAAGAAAAACATGGACTTCTGCTTTTTTCTATTTATCCAATGTACGGTTACGTTAGAAGCAGAACATGTCCCCAAGAAGATCATTACCCCCCTAAAATCAGCCTACAATGGCTCGACCAGCTTTCCGCGCATACGAAATGATTTATCCAAAAAATTCAAAATTAGGACTGACGTCAGGCAGGTGATGTAGTATCCCCCCTGCTCTTCGATGTCATAATCGGTGCAATTATGCACAGGACCTTCAGTGGCCGACGTGGGGTCCAGTTTGCTGAAAGTTGTATTCATATTCACATTGGTAATGCCCATTCTTCTCTATGAATCTGAGAACTGGATCATCCTCAAGCACAACCTCAACAAGCTCAAGGTCTTCCAAATGTGCTCTTTGCATTAGATTCTCCGAGTGTCCCTCCGTGACCGTCTCAACAATGCCATGATACGTAATCAATGTCACCAGCAACCCTCGATGGAAAAGCTAATGCAGAAGCAACGACTGCAATGGTTTGGCCACATCTGCTGCACGAGCAACTATCACCTGCCAAATCACTTTCTGCTGCAGCAGCACCCCGCCCACTGGAGAATCAAGCTTGACGCCCCTTGATCCCAACTTGGATCAAACAAATTAAAGACGATCTTAAACAATAACGTCTCACACTCGAGCAAGCAAATGTCAAGGCAAGAGATCGCAGGGCCTGGAAGTGCATCATTGACCAAGATGGAAACCCTATTGCATTCAGGGCGACATACTGGCTTCGTGGACGACCTCTCCTGCCAAGCGCCTGCTTGGGACAAAATAAGAAGAGAAGAATTCATGGTTACAGGGGACTGAAGGCTATTCTAATTGTCATGGCGTGAGAGTTAAGGTCCATCTTGAACATCTCAGCAACCTGTCACAGTGCTAACACTCACCCACAATTAAACAAACCCATACATATCTTTGGACCGTGGGAGGAAGGAGAGAAGGTATTCAGAAAGCTGGTGGAATTGAACTGTGAGACGACAGTGCTAACCACCACAGCAGCATCCAAACTTACGCTGGCTGAAGTAACATGTAATAACAGATACTATTAAAGTAGTGGTATAAATGTCTAGCACCTCAAAGATGCCAATTAGGTTTTTCATTTTTTTCACACTATTTTTCTCATCCACAGTCAGATACACACACCTGTGTGTGCACAGACCCGATCCAAACATGAGCCAAGCCATTAGCGGAGCTGTCTAGCACCTCTAACATATCTAATTACATGACTGCTGCGGCATAATAAATACATATCAATAAGCACTCTGAAGTGCCACTGAGCATGAGTGAAGGGCAGGGGAGGCCCTGACCACAGATAAGGTATCATGTTAAATAAAGAAACCTTCGGAGCGGAGTGTAGCAGCTCGGCATCATTCCCTGCTAGGCTGAGAGCCTGTAAGACTCTTGACTTTATAGAGCACCTCTGAGGGCTGCCTGAGTGAATTCCACTGGTACGACACCATGTCAGCATTAATGGGCCCTGAGAGTACTTTGTGCTACAGCTCCAGTGAAAGCTTATAAATTTCACTACACTTACAGCAGAATGAGAAGGGGTCCAACATCAACGTGCTGTTTGAAAAGATACAGTGGTTTCACCAGATGGACGCTATACTACAAGAGTTGCTTTTTATTAGAATTTATGGATGCATAGTTTAACTTTTTGACATCAATCTCATGAAAGGTCAATTTTATTTATTGAGGAAAATGACCTGATATTAAATATCTCTGAGTGACAAGAAAGCGCGGGAGCAATCACAGCAGGTAAGACTTTGTGGTAAGTGTGGATCAGTCCTGCACATCAGCCTGGAGGAAATTTCAGCCAATTTCTCTGCACGGAACAGCTTCAGCTCTGGGATGTTAGTCAGTTTCCTCACATGAAATGCTCACTGCTGCTAGATTCTATTCAGGAATTTCACTTGGGTATTTCAAAACTTTATTATCTTCTCGGCAATTATTTGATAGATGACGTTTGCTGGAGATTGTCATCTTGTTTCATAACCCACTTTCTCTTGAGATTATCTGATGAATAAATACAGCAACATTTTCCTTCAGAATTTAAATCTACATTAACAATGGCAAGACATTCAGGAGCTCAGGTGGTAAAGCAGCTCATCAACACATACTAATTAAAAAGTTGGTGGTTTGATCCTTGGCTGCTCCAGGCTCCAGTCTGCATTAATAAATATTCTTGGGCAAGACACTGAACCCTAAGTTGGCCTCTGGTGCCACCATTGGAGTGGGAATGCAGGATGGAAAGCACTTAAGTGTAAAAAAAAAAGTGCTGGGTGAATGAGGTATGAGGTATAAAGCTCTTTAAGTGCTCAAGTAGAGTAGAAAAGCATTATATAGGAACCAGACCATTGACCATGTTTCACAAATGGAATAAAGATTGTATACTGAATGCAGCAGTTGAATGAAACATCTGCCATTGTTTTTAAGTTTCACATTTTCACAGAAACAGCAGAAAATTTCATGGTCACTAAAGCTCCAGAGAACACAAAGTTTACTCCGCTACATCTGACTTTTTTTTTGTGTTATGTTTTTTACTGCTTATTTTCTGTCAGCAAGTGCAGAGCAATATTTGGACAGCCCCCGGCCTGTGCTGATTGGTTGATTCATGGTTGGTGAGCTGGTAATTGGATGATGACGGTGCGGTGGACCACTAGAGAGTGAAGATTGATCGCTAGTGCTGCTTCAAGTTGCTGTAGCTGAGATGCACACTGCGATATTGTCTGTGTGTGTATGTGCGCTTGTGTATGGTGTGGCAACATCTTTGGCCTTGCTGCCCACCAGAAGCTGTTTCTTGGAAAACACTTGAGGAACTGAATGACGCAAGCGTTTCTTCACACCCGACTGTATGCACGCGTGCTTCCATACATACTCATGGCTAGACGAGTGAATGTGTGTCTATATTTGCAAGAGCCCGACATGAAAGGAACTCCCACCTCTGTTTATGCCGCACAATCTTTGATTTGGCAGGTGATGTCATCTGTATGCCAAGCATTGTCTCAGGTGGAAGGAAGGAAAGTGAGCTGCAAGGGGAAAGAAGAAATACTCAAAACAATTTGTAATGAACTGTAAGAAATTTGGTAAAAAGAAGAGCAGGACAAATATACTGCCCTTCTGCATACTTTACTGTGTGTGTTAAGCATGTTGAGTTTCATGACAAGCTCAGTAAAGCATCTCACTAACCCATTAATCTTATTTTGCAGTACAAACCTCTGGGCACACCCAGGACTCACTGACAGTATTAAATATTCCTGCTGGACAGAAATCCTCAGGGATCCTGTTGGAAGAGCAAGAGGAAAATGCTTAAAAGGGTTTTTGTGGTCTGCCTCTGTTGCTGTGAGCCTTATAAGTAGCTAGGATATGAATGGATGAAATAATGGGTGGATTGATGTCTACTTTGCAAGTAAACAAACAGCTTTGTTACTTTTTTCCTTTTTTAAAGCCATGCCAGTAAATTGACAGACTGCATCAGAGCAACTATTGGAGACTCATGGTCCCCAGAGGAATTACCTCACACCATTACAAAGAGCACTCTGGCCGTTATTGATCCATCTGGTAGAAGTTCAAAGTTTTCTGTTATAAACGTTATGTCTCACAATCTTTTATGCATCTCAGTCAAGGTTCCTCTGTGATAAGTTTTTCTTTACAGTAACCTGGGCTTGCCAATTTTAGTCATCTTGTACAGAATGTAGTAGAACTTTCAAGGTCCTAATGATGATAAGTTTACCAAACTCAGGTGAGTCTTTGATTTCAACCTCACACCATCAGCTTGGAAAATCTGTATTTAGATCTTCTTAACCCTCTACTAGTGCAGAAACTCTAATGTGTTGTGTATGTGTTTGTGTGCATTTGCAGGAAGTGTCTGACCAGCTCAGCAGAGAGCTGAGGGATTAGCAATGCCCAAGGTCATCCATCACACATGACGTCTATAACAGACAAACAGCCAGACTAGTAATGGCCACAATGAAGCTGAGGCCTCGACAAACGCCGTGCAGACCAAACACACATGCAGAGGCTGAGGAGAAATGGAAGATCTGGTTCCTCTCTAAAAAGCTGGAATCACTGCACCGTAGGTCTTCATCCTACAGTTTAAGGGCAACAAATCACTTATTTACATTTTTATCTCATCTCTAAAACAAACAACATTATCCTAAAACCTATTTATATGGTTTCAATAATTTTTGATGGTCAACATTTGCAGGCAAAAGCAACTATTTCTGTGAAAAGTCTACAAAGTAGCTTCTTCCATCCCTTTCTGATGGTGCCGCAAGAAAGAAACACAAAATAATCAGCGGTATCAATAGCACCAAGTGACTCTGAACTAGGCAGTTACGGGGGAAAAATTAATGAGAAAAGAGACTACACAAAGAACACACTTTAGAGGGTAAAGTTATTACTCACCTCTGGTGAGAGGCTTCAGTCCTCACTTGATTAGACTTGATTCTTTGAGCAGAACTGGGTGTGTTTGCTGGGGGTAAGAATCAAATGGCTTTGGTGTTTGGAAAAGTGTGTGAATTTCTTAAGTGAACCTGGGGACATTCCTCAATTCCATCTGTGGCTTCTCAACCTCATGTCTGTATGCAATAATTTTACCTCAAAGAGTATATTTTGGAATTAAGAATTCAAATCCATTTGTTAAGTTTCTTGACAAACAAAGTATTTAGCAGAAGTGAGGCACCATTGATTCTTAGTGAAAAGTATGTCAATAATGTAAACTCTTACAAATCAATCTGGCTTTGTCACATCAGAATGTCAGTGAGACTGGAGAGGTGTAGTCAGAGGGTAACAAAGAGACAGGGGGTAGTCCGAACTTAGGGGATTTCACAATCCGAAGGCAACATTGCAGACACTGAGGACAGGTACAAATACTTTGGATTCCAACAGGCAAAGATTAACTAGATTAAGCAGCTAGGAACCATCATGGAAGAATAGACCCCTGCATGGCATGTACCACCATCAATAACTAGAGATCAAGAAACTGAACATAATTAATATATAATCTATATTGATATACAGAACGAATCCCAGTGGTGATTAGGATTATGGTAGAACCTCCCTTCTGCAAAAACTTAATAAGAAGTCACTGTACAATGCTGGTCTGAAGACAACAGAGGCACTAATCATGGCAGTAATTCAGGCTTCTACAAAATGTAACAAGCATGTTACAATTGATCAAGTCTGACATGTGGCGCTTAGTTTTCAGTGATTAAAACTGTGTTTACATGTGGATGGAGGGCCAAAATACTTTAAACAAGCCTAGTTTAACAAAACACTTGTACTCACTTTCAGATTCTGACTGATTCAAGTGGAACTCTATCAGGCTGTCAGGCACGCTGAAAACAGGCTACTAAAGAACTAACCAGCTTGTTAGAACGTGAGGCCGATGGGTCCTAAGTGTCAGTAAGAGATGACTTGGAAAGGACACTTTTGCCTCAGGGTCCTCCAGTACTTCAGTCCACTTGTGGGTGCAATCCAAGCACAATACACTAATTTTCTGCAGTGTTCAGGACACTAAACATATGTCAGTATGGACATTTTACCCATTTTATTTTGCTCCTGATCAAAAGTAATTATACTTTTACTTAATTCTACTTAATTCTTCAGTTCCTGTTTTAATTATGGAGACTTGCCTTTTCCTTTCCTTACTCTTTGCTGCAGTTTCCCTAATATTCCATCATGTGTTCTTAACTGGTTTAGTCATCAGTCCAGATGTAAGTTTGCCCTTGGTTTATTTTGTTATATAACCCCAGTCTTGCGTAATTAAAGGTTACTGAACTTCTGTCAGATAAATGAATGATGTGAGTTTATGTGAGTTTTTCAAAAAGGCACTAATCTTCTCGGGAATGCGAATTTATTTTTCACTCTCTTTCAGCCACAAAAATCAGAAAAACCATAGCCGATTAATTTTATTTCAAAATGGGATTTAAGGTACAGATGTAATGAAGTGTGAGATGATTTCTATATAAGCATACATGCATGTTGTCAGAGAAAGAAGCCCTACAAGCTATCAAAAACATCTACTAACATATTTTTAATAACTGTAGAAATGTTGTTTTATTTGCAAGTTTAAAAATGACCGAGCGCAGAGGCTGAGGGACTCTCAGAAGCAGGTAACAGGAAGATGGTGACTGCTGGCTCCTGAAGCATACACTATACACTGGCAGTAACAAAAGGCACTTCAGTCTTACAAAAGGCCAGTGTGGGACCTGAAGTCTGCAGCGGAACACATAGAAGGCACTTGATTTTTGTAAAGCAACAACACCATTTAGGCGCTCTTTTTTCCTGCTATATCTGTTGTACTGCGAGTTGCAGTTAAGAATCGGCTTTCATTTCTCAGGACGTATGGACTAATATTCGTAGTGTAATTGCTGCACATTTGTTTGTTTTAGGTGAGCAATAACGCCACAGAGGAGCTTCATAGCCTCCACATTTGTTTAGTGATGGGTGCAATTTGCCTCCACTTCCTGCCTGCTGTTGATAAATGAATGCCACAGGCAGTAAGGAGCTCAGACTCATATGGACACTGTTAGCTGGTTTACGAGATGTGATTATATATGTGCGATGCCATGGGAGGTTCTCTTAATGAAATCCAGTACATTTTCACACATCTCCCAAGTAGCATAACAGATAGTTATAGTGATTTTTCACATCCTCTCCACTCTTTGACCCTTTAAAGCCTGAAGCATAAAATAATTGCCAGATATAATTATACATGTTTAAAAATGTTGAGTGTTTATCGAACAAAGTGAGTGAAATTTTAATATTTTTATGTAGAGTATTTGCTACATCTGTTATTTTATTTTATTTTATTTTATTTTTTGCAATTTCCTTAAAATGTAA
The DNA here is from genome assembly GCA_015108515.1 of Hemichromis elongatus. Classification (NCBI taxonomy): domain Eukaryota; kingdom Metazoa; phylum Chordata; class Actinopteri; order Cichliformes; family Cichlidae; genus Hemichromis; species Hemichromis elongatus. Next base: position 9,631 of record VUQR01026695.1, on the reverse strand, counting down.
TGTGCGATTTCAATTGTATAATTGGGCATGAAAAAAACCACAAGTCTCATATACTCATGTATCAAATATCTTGGCGTTAAGGGGTTAACTTGCTGTGAAACAATGCAAAGTCAGCACAAACAAATAAAGCATCCAGCTGTGACGCTTGCGCTGATGGAGAACCACCTACACACGCTTGCAATGCTATCCATCATTAAGGGTCAGTGCGTGTAAGGTTTAGCAGAGTGTTGTAATGCGGCAATTTCTTTCCAACATAGTTACACATGGAAACAGCTTAAAGCTGCCGCTGCAGCAGCCCGTGACTCATCAGACGTATTGGTGAAACAGTACTTGACACAATGAATCTAAAGTGACAGCAGAACAAAAGCGGTTCCGAGAACAGCACTTAATTGCAGCGTTTCATTTTACCTGGAACTGTTGCGTCAAAGCAGCCACGACACATATCTTTGTATTTTCTTAATGTGTCATATGAATTACAAAAATTGCTTGGAGGGATTTTAACCCTTCATGGCAACATACAGTTCAGAATGGCAGGATATGTATGAGAGAATGCTGGAAAAAACAAAAACAAAGAAAAACTGTGAAAATGAATGGATTTGAAGCTGCGACTCCATTAATAAGTTGGCCTGCGCATTTAATTAAATGTAAAAAAGTCTGGCTTAAAAAAATGCCCGTTTTACCAGCACCACACATTTTTGTCGTGTATCTCATGGAGCACTGAAGTCTTACAACTGCTGCAATTAAAATCCTAAATCTAATCACTGGAATCAGAGTTTTTCTTTAAACTAGGTGCATCCAAGCACTGGTTTTCCTCACATGTCCCTTTAGAAAAAAACATTTCTTCACTGTAGTGAGGCAGGGGAAGAAGTTTTCAGTGCTAGAAAATTTTACAGGGGGAAATGCAGTTATTGTAAAATACTTAAAAACTGCAGTAACTGCCAGCAAGATACATCTGTAACACCGCTGTGGGCAGTAAAAAGAGTAGGTGCACAAAACCACAAATATGACCACTACCAGAGCATTCTGCTGTAAGGGGTTGTGATGTGAAGCAGCGTTTTTCTCAAAAGTTTTCAGCGAAAAAGGAAATGATTGCAGGGGTTTCTTATGACACACAAGCATACATGAAAATATGGAATATTTATATATATATATATAGAGAGAGAGAGAGAGAGAGAGAGAGAGACAGAGAGAGAGAGAGTTTTTACAACTCTAATGAGCTTTACAGTCAATATTTGATATGACCACTTTTATCCTTTCTTGTCTTTCTTTAAGTAATCTTCAGGAATAGTTCTCCAATCTTTTTGAAGGACATTCAAAGGTGTTCTTTGGATGCTGGATGATCCCACGCTGCTTCAATAATAATAATAATTCAATAATAACACACAAAGTCCGGGCTCTGGCGAGGCCGATCAATCGCTGATAATGTTCTATTGTCTGTTTTTTCATGCTTTTGCTGCATTGGCAGTGTGTTTGGAATCAGTGTCACACTAAAACATGAAGCTGTTCCCAGGCAGAGACTTACCGGTTGGTTCTGCTAGTATATGATCCTAAAATGGAGCAACTGTTTGTAAATTCTGACCCGATATAAAGTTTGAGTAGAGTTTTTATATTTATTGCATACTCTCAGATCATTTAATTTCACAGAGGTTGTAGCTGAAAGTACAAAAATTTAAACTGTCTTTTAAACATTGATTTAACCTCCTAATACCTGAACTCTTTCATGACATGCATTTTTAATTTCTCTTTGCTATTTGGGCACATTGAGACCTGATTAATCTAAAAACAAAGAATTACGATTTGTTTTTACCCGATTTTTGTTTCTGAGAAAAAAGAGATTGACAACAGCAACCAATTATCTGTCAGCAGCATTATTTTCTTTTGTCAATATTGGCCATCAGACTACACAACTGTATTACAACTTTCTGCACGGTGTTGTCTTGTTCCGAACCATTTATCCCACGCTGCATCAATGCACCCTCGTGGTTTGCAATAAGATCACAAACAAATCGGATCTCCGTTCATTTCTAATCAATTATTATTTTTTATAAATGACTTTAAACCATTGTTTCACAATTTTATAGAGAAGGCAAGAGAAAAAGTATCCTCACAAATACAAATGTTTTCATTTCATTCCCCTCTGCCATAAAATTATTGCAACAACACACAAAAAATATTTGGTGGGAAGAGAAATAACAGTGCAAGTTAAGCAGCCAAAAGAGACGGTTCTTTTGTCATTGATTGCTTTTTCATCTCATCATATATGCTCATGTGTGCATGTCTGCATTTTAATACCCGAGGAACAAAAAGCCTATTACACGATGTCAGACTTATTGGAAGAGATGAAGTAATTGTGATAAATAAAAAGACAAAAGGCACTTCTCATTGTGCTTGTTCTGCGGTTTTGGATCTCTTACTTTTAGCTCTCACAGTGCTGATACAGATGTTTCTCTGACAGTGTTTAATGAATTTAAATTCTTCAAATTTCCCACACTTCTGACTTTTGCCCTGTGAACACGGTGAGTTGCTGAGCTATTAAACAATGTTAAAAAGAGGGGACCGGCCTTTCCAGTGCTGGAGAGATGGTGTGTAACTCCTACTCATGCACTTTATTTTGGAATTTAGTTGAATGTAATTAAATTCGCGAATTATTTAATCAGTGATTGTGCAATGGTTGCTGATAGCTGTTACTGTTTGTACTATTTCTTCTCTTGCAGAAGTATTAGTGCTGGCCAAAACGCTCATTGCCTCGTAAGGTTGTTAGCTGTTAATGAGGAGTGTTTCAAAAAGAGAATGCAACACAAGGGTGCAACGAAAGTGTGATGATGGTGTCAGCACTGTCAAAACAAATTTTTTCACCTGTGTAGCGTACCCTTTGAACAAAATAATAACCATCTTCTCGCATTATTTGTTCGTCACTTCCATTTTTTTTCTCTTTATCCTCTCGTTTATTTATTTAATTATCCATTGTACACTTGCTCATGTTTTGGGCTTGACCTTGTAAATATGCTCTTTGTGTAGTGTAGAGCTGAAGTCTTTTCACTGTCATGTTATGTCATGATATTCATAACTGTGATGCTAAAACAAAAATTGGGATTTTTGATGTAAATAACTTGTGATTTTAGTTCTGTGCTCTGATGTGGTATTTGGAGAGAATGGAAAAAGATTAGTAGAGAGTGAGGGTGAATACTATGGCATGTTCACCAGGCTGTAGTTAGCATCAGAGGTAGTTTTAGCTGAATGCTTTGATTTATTGAGTTACCATGCTCACAATCGTTGATAATTACCAAAGTCAATGGGCAGCTGGGATACTGGACCGTATGTTCAATTTGATTCAATTTTTTTTTCAGCACCAAATCACAACAACAATTGCATCAAGGTACTTGATAATGTAAGGTAGACCCTTCAATAATACATACAGAGAAAAAGCCAAAATCATATAACCCCCCATGAGCAAGCACTTTGTCAACAGTGGGATGGAAAAACTCCTTTTAAAGAGGAAGAAACCTCCAGCAGTACGAGGCTCAGGGAGGGGCGGCTATCTGCTGCGTCTCGTTGGGGTGAGAGACGGATAAAAGACATGCTGTGGAAGAGACCCAATGTGTACTATTTTATGTACTACAAAATCTTTAATTATCAAAGTGTGAAGGATTAAGACCTTAGGAATATTGTTAGTGTGTGACAGATGGGTGACCTGTTGAAGGGTGTAGCCTGCCTTTTGCCTTAAGATAGTTGGGATTTCAGCCTCTCCGCAACCCTAAACTGGATAATTAGTTATAAAGATGGATGTATGAATGGATAAATAATAAGATAGAGGGATGGATGAAACAGCAAAGAACTTTGCAAATTTTTAAGCCAAGGCCACAAACACAATCAGCTCTGTAGTTTTACTATCCACTTACTGTACAGTACGTGTCAATGTGGTCTTAGCAGGCAGTCACCATAATCACTGGGATTTGTCATTTGTCACTGAATGTGTTATCCTTAAATTTCTTAGCAAAACGCCAAGCAAAAATCTGAATCCTCCTAAACTCAGTTTTGCTCAGTTACAATTGGCCAAGAAGTGTAATATTTGTTAATTGATGCCAAATTTTACCGACCCTCCATTTGACCTCTATAGATAAGTTCTGTCAGAGAAATCAGCTGAAATAGCCGCTGTGGTCAATGAAGTAGCTCGTCCTGACATTCAAAGTTGTTATTCAAAGTAAGTTGCTTGTCAGCAGTGCCAGATTGCAACTCGAGCCACCTGTCACCTTTATTTCTTTGTGTCCTTTGTGCCATTTATTTGACAAAGTGGAAGAAAATTCTCAAGATGTCCCGGGCAATCTCGTCACTATCTCATCATATGCTTGGCGAGCAGACAGAGGGCTTTGTGACTGTGACTGTTTTTCCATCAGGGAGGATTACCTCAGTGTATACACAGGTGCAGACCTGTGGAAAATGTAGTTCTGATGGAATTATTTTTTTTTTTTTATATCAGATGTTGAAATGGCAAGTGAGTCTCTGTGATTACTAAATAAATTAGCACCTCTCTGGCATGGTCAGAGGATTTATTAAGGCAGTGTTTATCACATCATTTGTTACATTACTGCTACATGTTGTATGCAAGTGTCTTAATTTTCATTCTCTGTAAAAATCAAGGTGGTGACAAACACTAATAAACCAGCTCCAGCTGTAGCCCAGAACTCTCTAAGGAAGCTCGATCACCTTGACTTCACTTTGTAAAGTTTACATGCAGCGTTGGCTCCTCATTCACCGTCTCATGCAAATGTATTGGTTTTCCTGTCGTCCGTCTCTCATTTCCATGCAGGCTGATGTTAAAGTTAACAAGGCAAATCTTCCTGTTTTAGTATTCATAACCTCCTAGGTTTATACTGGTTGCAAAGGGAGGCGACTCATTACAGGCTAGAAATGATTTAGCATGCTGTCTTTGTTTCTGACTGCCAAGACAAAGAAAAATAGTAAAAATGTATTAATACAAAAAAACACATTGTTAAATAAGAATTTATAACTTTTTAAAGTTGAGCCTCGTCACAAAATGGAACAATAGAAGCATAAAACATGACTGTCACCCCGACGGACAACAAAGACATTTTTGGATTCTTCCCAACCAAATTGATTCCCATTCATTAATCATTTTACCAGATGTTCCTTGTTTTGCTTTTATTATTTATTTTTAAATGAGCCAAAGGCTACTGTTAAGCCAGCACTGGTTACAAAATACACATGGTCCAATGCAGTTAATATTTGCAGATACATTTTATAATAATTTTCATAAACACCTGATAAAAGAAATGGGACATTTCTTCATTAGTGCGATTTATGATGATGTGGATATCACAACTAACCTACAATATGACACCAACCCCATTCCAGGATTTGGAGGCTGAGCTTGTTTTCAGATGGGGAGTACCTGACCTTTGTGGCTATAAAACAGAGCATAGCTGAAAAGCAGAATGCCAGCTAAGCAAGCCCTGACTAGATAAATAAAAGTTTAAAAGAGACAGGGCTATATGTCAGATAGATGGATGGCAGGGTTAGGAGTTTGGGACACTGAGACGGTTGAGAGCACAACTCATTGACTGCCCTGCAGATGGACAGATGGAGAAATGAACTGGACTCACTACTGCCACTAGTGAGTAGAGCTCACTGGTTCACATCACCGCTGGGGTTACTACACACACAAAGATGCAGACATACACACTGGATTTGACTAGGACGCATCCTCAAGGACATGAGACGTGATTTGACAATATCTGACACAAAACTAGGACTCGTCATTATTGTTTTGAGATTTAAAGGAGCATAGCTGGTTAATAACCACTAAAAATGACTGAGCATTCCTACCTTCTGTGCAGCTCCTCCACGGCAAATGCCATAGTTGCAATTGGAAGATCACAGCTTTGAACAACTGGCTCCCATTTCAAGGCACACCTCTATCAAAGGATGCGCCCTACAAAGGCAGTGACTTTTTTAACTCGGTCCCGCCACACTAAACCAACCTAAAGCAGCCTGAGCTGGCTGATCAAACCCTTCGCCTCATCTCATATCTGGCCTACAGTCAATGGTAACTTAAAAGGTGACAGAATTTTAGACAGGGACACCTCTTTATGGCTTCCAGTGATACGGTCCATGTCCACAACTCCAGAAAGACAGTAAATTCATATTTGTTGTACTAGATGAGTTCTATAAACTTCTGTTTCATAATATTATCTTTACAAGTAAAGCAAATATATATATATATATATATATACATACGTATGTATGTATGTATGTATATATAAAAGCTATGTATGTATAAAAGCTATTGGTAAAGGGTTAAGAGTTAAGAGCTAAAAAAAAAAAGCAAGTTTGGGTTGGTACTTATTATAGCGTGTGACCGTGCCCATACTAGCTAATGAACAAGTATTGAGCATAACTAAAGTTAATGGTAATATTATTAGCTTGGCAAGGTACAAATATTGTTGAGAAAGGCCAGGGGTGAAATTTTAAGTTGTAAGAATTTATCTTGAAGGTTCTATGAATTACTTTTGTTTAATTTTAATTTAATGGGAAACCACCCAGTAGTTTTCAATTTGTATCACAAACACAATCATAAGAAATTTAGCAACCTCAAGTGACTTTGACATAAGTGAATTACTAAACAAAACCAGGACATTTTACTACCCACAAAAATAACATTATCCACATTTCCCAGTGAAAAGTTTATAGACAAATGAAATTCAATTAAACAAGCGAAGAACTTAAACGTATAGCACAACATTTACAAGAATATTTTAACATATTTTTTCATTAAATTAATATCATCGGTGCCTCTTCAGACACTGATGAGGCAAACAAAACAATATACAAATGGGTTAATATGTCAATAATAAATCCACCTTCCACTTAACATTATGTGACCAGCATTTCCACATAACATCAGGATTAATATTAAAAAATCTCAAAATGCAACAGAGCAAAATATCAGTTTTTTAAAAATAATAAATAAATATTTCACAAATGTAGATTCCTACACATCCAACTCGGAAAACTGTCTCCTTCAATGTATTTCACCACAAGTTCTAATTATACCTGATGCAGTGAATGAGAGTTAGGGTCAGTTAGGGTTCGTTGTTCATGCAGGAGTCTTGCTGATCCTTTCCAAAGAGCCTATCACAGCAGCTGAACCATCAGCTGCAAAGCTAACAAACTGTGAGCATAACATAGCAGCCATTTCTAATGGCTGCATCACTGCAGTTAAACAAGTTTAAATAAGAAGCTGTGGAGCTCACCTATGAAGATAATTCTGATTTGGATGTTCAGGCAAGTGGTTAATACACAGTCGCCTTATTAATAGGATTTTTTCTGCTGGTTTCCTGACACTTAGTTCCTTTCTCTTTTGTTTTGTTAGTGGTACTTTTCTTTGTGAAAAAGTGCAGCTTTCTGGCTTACTAAAAAGTTTGAATGAAACATGATTATGGCAAAAAATTCACAGCCATGACTAGCTCACCTGCATCACGGACTCTAATTCAGAACAAATGAACACTACTAATGGCAAGAATCACAGCGACATCAGACACAAAACAATGCATGCTCATTTTAAATTTAGATCAATTTGTAATAAATTGCTGGTTGCAAACGTTGGTAAATTTCATGTATTACCATATAAATCCTACCCAACATTCTGAAAGCCAAAAACCTGCAAATACCTATAAGCCAAGCAACAAGAATACTTTTTTTTTAATGTTTTTCAGTAAAAAAAAAATAAAAAATTGTTACTGCACTTCTTTGGTAAATCTTGACAGTACAGTTTGAATGTCACAAGAGGTTTAGCACTGGAGCAGTTAGTAAATATAGCTCATAGTTTTCAAAAGCAGATGTACTCCAAAGTACAGGACTTCTGTTGGACGTTTAAAAAAAAGAACAAAAAGAAAGGCACAAGTTTCTCAAAGAAAGAGTGGCACTCTGACTCGGAAGAGAAGTAAAGTTGGAAAGACAGCCACACAAGACAACTGGCTGACACAGTGAACTAAAGATCATACACATTGCAATCCCCTGCTCACGTCCTGGAAATCCACCTCACGCAAATAACAGCCAGAGATAATTCTCTTATTTTGCCTCGCTGCAGTCTGCCCGATTTGTGTTCGCTTCAAAGATCTACAGACAATCTCTTTGTCTGCTTTGGAGGAAAGTGAGAATCACTGAAGTGTGTGTGTGTGTGTGTGTGTGTGTGCGCGTGTGTGTGTGCGTGTGTGTGTGTGTGTGTGTGTGTGTGTGTTTTAAACTCTTAAACACAGTAAGACAGGGGTGCTCAATCCCAGTCCTCGAGAGCTACCGTCCTGCAGCTTTTAGATGCATCCTTGTTCTGACACACCTGAATCAAATGAATGGCTTGTTATCAGGCCTTTGCCAAACTTGATGGCATACTGAAGAGGTCATCAAACCATTTGATTCAGCTGTGTTGGAGCAGGGATGCATCTATAAGGTGCAGGACGGTAGCTCTCGAGGACTGGGATTGAGCACCCCTGCAGTAAGAGGTGCAGGTAGGGAGGTAAGGAGACAGTGAGTGAGGAGGTGGGTAGTCATTTGACCTCTATCGAAAGGACAAACATGTAGGCTCACACAAAGGCTCTTGAATAAGTGCAGAAAACTGATATCTATTTATTCATATGGAAAAGGATTTCTGCGGTAAGTGATGTGTCGGAAAGTGTTCTGTGGGAAGCTTGCATGTTCTTCTCTTTCCTGCGTGGGTTTTCTCCTGGTACTCTGGCTTGCTCCTGCACTCCAAAGGCACGCATGTTAGGTTAACTGGTGAGTCTAAATTGGTGTGAGCATGAAATGCGTGTCTTTACCTGTCTCAGCCTGTCCAGGCTGTACCTCACCCCTCCACCTATGAAAGCTGGGATAGGCTCCGGACCGATGGATGGATACATAAATGGATAAAATTATCATAACTCTTGATTTTTGCAGTTGTTTTGGGTGAGTTTTAAACTAATAAAATACAATAGCAAGAAATGTCAGAATTGTGAAAAGGTCTGCTCATGCAGGAGCTTTTTGTGATTGTGCAGACCCTTTCTCTGAAATTATTTACAATTCACTTGAGGTGTTTCATTCATAAAGTTGACTCAATTTCCCTCGGGATTCTTGCCCTCAATGAAAAGCATTTTACCACAATTATTATGCAGCTGGAAATGCAAAGGCAATTATGGATCCCTATGGTCAATAACTTCCTGCTGTTTGTTAGAAGCCCTATTTCAGCAGCAGACTGAGCTAATGGTTCCAATAATAATGTTTCTTATAACCAGCCTCTGATTATTGTCATTGGAAAGGAAGGCTCACTCTACTACCTCTTCATATTATTGTATATGTTTCAAATGCAATTTTGACTGTGTTGGATTCTGTTTGGCTGAGTTTCCAATCAGCTGATTGGTTAGTATGTAGATTGTTATGTGTGTATAACACACATAATATATCTTGTCACGTTAAGTAGCTTCACATTTCTAAGTCCTAAACTAAGTTTAGGTCTTATGTATGTCTGTCTGTCTGTCTGTCTGTCATATAGTATGATGATGATCTAATCTTCATGTTTCCAACCTTTAACAAAACCAAATTTGACAAAACCAATGTATGTCCATTTATAGACAACTTGCTG